>JBBIGC010000039.1:10570374-10581736 GCA_037576955.1 Lepidarchus adonis
TGTCATGGGACAGATCCGATCTGTGTGACATATGAGCAAAAAATCTGAATTGGGTCACATTTAGCTGGCAGTGTAAACGAGGCCTTGATCACGCAGCGCCAGTGTGATTTTGTGACTCATTTTTTATTAGCACAAAAAAGTTCCAAATTTAGAAAGATTACTATAAAGCTACTGTATTTGTTTTACTATTTTTACATTTAAATATTACATTAAATATTGTATTATATTACCGTTTTTTAAGAAGCATTCAGAATGGATTTAAAACATTGTGAATTTTCGAAAATAGCTTTTACAACTTATGTAAAAATAATACCGCCCCCATGCTAAACCACACCCCATGGCCATACCAGTCCACAAAAAAATTGGTTAGAAACAAAATGGTCTGTGTTGTCAAAAAGATTGGGGCCACTGAACTAGAGTTGCACTGATGTGGAATATGGCAAAAAGAAGGTGGGAGGGTAATCGAGGATGGAGTCAAATTAGTGCACAAAAAATCTGCAAGTGTGACCTGTCTTTCATTGGCGTTTTGACTGGCCCACACTTTTAGGGGATCCGGCAGTTTTTAGGGGAAATTGCAAAAGATGTTCCTATATCAGGGTGGTATATTGTGAAGGGTCTATAATTATTTTTACTTCACTGATCTATCCCCAGTCAGGGATTCCCTGAATGTGAATCTTTAATATTAGAGATGGCTAAAAAATGTGGCCTTTTAAAACACGACTGAAACAGGATGGTGTGATGATGCAAGAAAAGAAAAAAAAACTAGCATGTGTCGGCATGTCTGCCATGTGGGCTTATTTAAAAATATCAGACAAAGACCCATGGATATCCGTTTGCAAAGCATGTAATGATGAAAAGTCAAGAGGGTGTTCATCCGCAAAGACTTTCTCAACTTCTCATGTTGTGAAAACACTGTATTGAAAGAAGATTTTTAATTTCACAATCATTGTCAGTTACAGGCTTGTAGGCTATTCAGGAGAAAATAAACGTATTTTATAGTAAATATTGTTTGTAACAAATTTATTCCTTGAAGCTTGAAAATGTATTTATGCATTTAGCGAGGGAAGTACAGAAAGCCGCAGCCATATCTGCAATGGTACAAAAAATGTGCATAATTTCAGCCAGTTCTTTTCAGTTTTTGGCCTAGTGTTTCCTTTATTCAGTTTGGTCAAAAAATGTATTCCAGTGCATCCCTACTAAATATAAAACAAACATGTTTAATATTTTCAACTCCATATCCTGTGGTGGTGAGCAGATGCTGATTCTCTTGGACAAAACCCAATGTTGACGACGTACGCCATCAACCAAAAGAGCAGAGTCAGTTTGTTCATAAACTGTCCCGCACGTATACCATCCTGGTTCTGCTTTTTTTTTTCCCTTATGCAAAAAGGTATTCATTTATTTATTTAAATCTAAATTTTCTGGAATTAATGGAAATCCCATGAGATTTTAAGAACCGGAATCACTGGTCGGGACTATTGTTTGTGAACATAATCCAGAAGCGTAGGTTCCATTCAAGTCAGATCTTGCAGAGTGGGAACTTTGATGACAAAGAACAGGCAAGAACAAAATAAATCCAATGTAAATGAGATTTTCTCCAAGCAGAGGCACAAAACACCTTCTGCAAAAGTGGGAAAGTTTAAGGCTTGCACTGAAGGCTGTTGAGGTGTTAGTTGGGCTGGGGGTTTTCCAGGAGCAGGGATTGGGGGAAGGGGGGCAGGACCTTGTGCATGTGGTGGGGGTCTAGACTTGGGGCTCAGGAGAGGGACGGTGCATTGTTAGAGCCCATAACGAGCTTCTCTTCCCAACCCTGCAATTCAATCTGCCATCCAGATGCCTGGGCTTACAGAGCTCCAGCCTAGCAGGGAGTGCACATGCATGCACACACACACACACACACACACACACACACACACGCACACACGCACACACGCACACCAATTACTCCTCCCAGCCTGAAGAAAAAGCCAGAGGAACAAGAGGAGGAAGGCTATTTGATGGGAAAGAAGGTAAAAGAGACAGGAAGGGAAGGAGGATGACACTTGGCTCTGTTCCCTTCATCCTCTTTATCTCCAGTCCTCATCCTCCTTTCTCTTTCTGATATTTACCTCCATTGTGTGCCTCCATGCACAGGTGCAAAAAGACTTCCGGACATGACTGTGGGCCTTTTACTGAAAGGCTAGAGAGTGAAGTGCCATTTAACAGCCTGAGACTTCAGAACGGTGTCTACTGTGAATGCTCATCAGCACTAACTGTTATTTCAGGACTCGAGTCAATATTTAAATGATTTTCAGTCATTTAAGAAGAATTTCACCAAAATAGTGCACTGATAAAAAAAAGATGAAAAATGAATAAAATGGACGACTCTGGCCAAACCAGAAACAGCACAGGTTTCTGCAGTGGAAACCATCATCTTTAACCATAATTTTAAAATAGAGGCGTCACAGGCAGAAGAGTGATGAAACCCACTAAAAACACTTCATGGCTTCACTCCGTCACAAGGACAAAATATGTTCCAGGCATCGGCTAGACAGAATTCTCTCATTTATTCTACGGAATAAAAACAACTGAGGGTGTTTGAAATCTAGTTTGAAATCTGGAGGAGGAAGAAATGCATTTGGACTGCAGCTGGAGTTTAATCCAATAAGACTGGACAGAGTCTTGTCCAAAGAGTCTGGTGGGCAGAGCTGGCAGCTGCATGACGGAGACGACAAAAACAGCATTTATCCTGATAAACAGTCGTTTCCCCACAGAATTTTAAAACTGCTTCTATGCTTTAAATCATAGAGAATGAACTGAATACTTGCTGCAGTACTAACCCCACTATAGTCTTCCATTTCCACACCCTTTACTCAAGAAACGACAGAAGTCACATCTCCCCCTACCTTCTTCTAGAACCACAATCTAATGACGATGACAATAATGAGAACATCAGAGTACTATAGAGTTCTTTCAAAAACAAGTTGATGCTATTCTACAACCAAGATCATTCACAAACCTAAAGTAACCCCCAGCCTATGAGGGTAATCCAATTCTTGGTCACTTCCCAGGACCCCCAGGCTGAATTGAAGAGCAGGATCATCTCCTGGGTCTATTTAAGTTCCCCACCTTCAGTAGCTAGGTCAGTAGAGAAGGTTCTAGTAAGCCATCCTGGGACAGCAATGACTTAAACCTGAAACAAATCCAGCAGCATTGTCTTTAAATGGAAGCGATGCCATAAATAGTCTCGGCTTAGTCCTTCATTGTACCACAGGTAGATCTGACCTCAATGTGATGAATGGCTGTAATGGCAGATATTTGTACTTGGATAACTTCATTCAACTATTTTGTCATGCAAGCAAACATCCTCTGCCATGCAGACAGACACGGTCAGATTCACTGCTCAGGTAAGAACTCCATGCTACATCAATATGAGTCCATGGGCTAGACTCCAAACCTTAAATCTGAGTACGTGTGCAAGTCTATCCGTCAAATGCCACAAATTCAAAGTGTTTATTGCCATAAGTACAGCAGCAAACCGGTTTCCCTGCACCACGAAATACCAGTAAGAACATTCAAAAGTAATAACAGGAAACAGTACAGGCTATTTATAAGGAATCTACCAGAAAGAGAAGAACCGTGATGTGTTTATTATGCAATTAGCAGTAAAGTGCAATGAGCAAATGCACAATAATTATAAAAAGAATAGCAGTACAGTTAAGTACACCTCTATGTGTAGCACTCCCTGTTGTGTATTACTGTGTAAGTAACTTTTTAACTGGGGTAACAGCCAGACAGTAGCTGTATAATACATCTATTAAAATACAAAAGCAATTATGCACATTTCAAACACCTTGAGGTGAGGAAACTCAGGAAATCTGAGAAAGGCAATGTTTATTTGCACTGGAAGTCATGCTAATGACCTCATAGATACATCAGTCTAGCAAAAATACTGAATAGGAACGAGAGCATTCGAGTGTACACACACAGGCCCTTTTTATCTACACAGGGTTCCAAACCACAGTTCCTTTCATTTTGTCTGAGGTCAGACTGAGACACATGAGGTCCCATGTATACACACCCTGTGAAACACTGCAAAGCCTGGGGGCTTCTGTGGTCGGCCATGCTGACCACCATTCCCAAATCTGTCAGCACGTTTGCTTTCCCTTTGGAAAAGAAGTTTCTTTATTTTCTTTGATTTTCTTTTTTCTTTTTCAAATAGCTGGAGATGACTGAAGCCTTGGTTACTAACTAGCAGGTTTCACAGAAATGATAATAATGACAATATATGATGTGGAGCAGAGGTGATGGTCCACAAATGTATTAGGAGACAGCCACCGACATCATCCGCTACATGAGCCTCTGTGCCAGCTTTACCACGAGATGCCCTGTAGAGTCAGTCTACTCATTATAATCACGTTTTCTGGGAAAATAAACCGTTAACGTGTAGAGACCACGGCAGAGTGCAGATGACGTGAGGAGTGGCATCTGAAGAACTACTAAAGAGCAATGAGAAGGACCCCCTGCCCCTTTTTATCCTGAAGGTGTAATACTCAAACACTGTGCAAACCATAAAGCCACAGAAACACACAACATGGTGTCCCCACATAAAGCGTTTGAAGTTCAAGCCGCTATAAATCATTCAAATGCAGTGTCAACAACTACCAGTTATTTGCATATTAAAGCACCACCCCAGGAATCTGACCCAGGCACGGCCTTATTTTATTGATCCCAGGCTCCAACAATTCTGAGCTCCAAGGAATGTCCCAGTAATCGCTCACTTAGGCGAAGGGGGGAGGTGTTGTGGGTGTGCCAGGCACCTGTTTCATTAGTGCCACACATCTTTTCTCTCCAGTCTCTGCAAGCTCGTTATGCAAATTTCCACCACTGTCAGGATACATTAGCAATGCTGGACGGCTGGCTTGTCAGCTGTGTTAATTGCTGTAGGTGCCTTTCTTTATTAGGTAGCCTCAAGACTATTTGTTCCTTCCGTTCCGGAGATTTTATGCTATGCCTTCTTCCAGGGCTGGTGTAAACCTCACCTAGATTTGCCCATTGACCCGAATTAGTAAAAAGGGACAGTTATGAAGGCTAGCTGAGTACCAGGACTCTTTGGGAACTTACAGAGCAGTTTTCAAACAAGTGAAGGCACTGAACATAATTCTCCACCATATCTCCTACTTCAAGGTCCTTGACAAACCCAAGCGGATGGAATGGCTACTTGATTCATCTAGAATATGGCAGTAACTAACAATTATTTCTGTCATTGACTGATCTAGTGACTATTTCGTTGGTCAGTTAATAAAACGATGCAGTAATAACTTTGATAATTGTATCCTTTAAAGCTTCTGATATTACTTCTAACTTTGCCTCAACCTGAGCCACCATAATTCATTATGATCATATTGGCATTTAGTGGTTACAGTTGCAGTTTGCAATGTAAAAACAAAGGTCAAGTGGGAACTAGTTGGCGAGCAGAACGGGCGAATACGTCGTCACACTGTACGACATTTTGGACTGTGCGTCATTCGCTTGCTTTCGTTTGTGTTGCTCTTAATTATGATTTCCAAAAATTATTTACCACAGAAGTAAAAGTTAGGAATTGTTCTCCGTTTATGTATTTTTACGGTTTCACTTCATTACTGTACTGTACGACGTGACGAAGGTGGGTTCAGTCTTACGAAGAAAAAACGAGCCATAGGAACAGATCTCCGACGCAAGTTTTGGACTTGCTGTTTATCTGTGCAGCCATGACTAGCTTCTGCTTTGTTGCACCATAAACGACAATATAATGCCACCGATATTTCTAGCAGTTTTTCTGTTCAGTAGAATTAGTTTTTTACATAATGAGTGAGCGATTTGAATCTCATGTTTATGAATAAAATTAAGGCAGTTTGTTGTATTTCAATGGATGAAGCTGGAATGATTGGCATAAAGATCAAAATCTATGGACAACAGCTGAAGTTAGTTGCTCATTTCCTCTAGTCTCCCTCCAAGAGCTCAGACGATTTCATATCACAGGTCTCCAACCCTTTTCTTGGAGATTCTCCCTCCTGTGGAGTATAATCATAATCAACTAAATCTGATCCAGCTAAAGAACAGTTCCAGAAGGTTCAGCATAACAGCAGAGGATGTTGGATTAGTTTCAACTTTAGGTTTTCAACTGAAACGCTGTAGGAGACTGGACCTCCAGAAGCAAGGCCTGGGAATTCAGGCTTAAATTACAGTCCAAGTAAATAAACATACAGGTCATTGTCCATGACAACTTTGATCTCCAATTGCTGATGTTCTGAGAGGTTGGATGGAGCTTGGGGAGAAAATATAAACTTAAAATCCCAGTTTCAGAAGAAAATGTTTAATACTCAGTTAAACAAAAAGGTGATGAAATTCCTTAAAAGTAGCTGAGGAACTTCTTAATTGTTGCTTAATTATTAGGTCACATGAAGCACTTAATACACACTTTAAATGTTCAATTTGCACTCTGTATTGTATTGTATTATAATAGAAAGAGAAAAACATCTTTCTGAAACAAAAAAACAGCTAATAAAGTAGATCAACCCATCAGGAAATGTTTAAAGTCAGTTGAAGAACCTCAAGGTCCAAATGACAAAGGGAGAGAATGTAACAAAGTGGTCTAAGGATACAGTGCATCTACATTTTGCCAAGACATCAACATTAACTGCTAGATATGGAGAAAAGATGCTACAAATTTGACAGTGTTCATCTAAGAGTTTTTTCTCGCTCTCTCCTTTTCCACACAAACTGAAGCTCCTGGACATTTGATGGCTGGATGGAGACCAGCCTTTCCCTACGTCTGTCTAGAGTTAGGGGCTTGGTATTAGATTACATTAAGACTTCAACAAAACATGGGAATGATTAGTTCAACCGAAGGCGAGAGTGGAAGCGCAAATAAAAAGAGTTGATGGAGTTACTCGAGCTCCTGGTGTATCTGCTCTTACATCAGAGGACCCCCACTCCCTTGTGGAATCTCATTTCCATCCCTTAGGACATGAAGGATGGAGAAGTGAAGGAGTGGGTGCTTAGGGAGACTGGGGGAAGGGTGAGTTAACTATGGTGATCTCAGAGAGCTTCCCAATTCACTGCTAGAAGGAACAGTGTGGGGATTGTTCTAGCACTGGATAAGCCTTATTGTCACAACTTTTCTTATTATTCTCAGGAAATAATGTTTTTTGGACCTAGGAAACAGCTGTAACAATTCTATTTCGGACTGATCTAGAGTCTGATTGGTCGTCATACGTTACAATAATAATAATGAATGGATATCAACTTTTAGGCCTTCTGCTATTTCTTCTAATGTTGTCTCCATAAAGCCACTGTAATTTAAAGTTATCAGTGCAAAAAGTAACGTAAAAACTCTACTGCCACCTACACTTCCTGTAGTATACTGCAGTCTGTCACAATGGCTATTGAACTGTGAGTATTTCTGTTTTTAAATAAATATCTCCATGCTTCAGTTTTAGTTAAACAATGTTGTTGTTTTCCACTAGAAGAAGCTGGAACGACCGACGTACATCAATGGACAAGAGCTGAAGGAAGTTGCACACTTCCTTCTGAAAGCTCATATACAACCTACATAAACAAAGATGGTTTACAGCTCAGATGGGTTCATATCTGAGCTAGAACTGTCATTACACATGGACATTCCTTCTTAAGCATCCCTACATGCTGTGGACACTAAATGCTATATTGTTGTAAGATAGGGCCTGTTATTTTCAATGCAATAATAGCATTTGATATACAGTATAAGTGCAATCACTGCAATTTAACTATAATTTATCCTATTTATCTTATTTTACTGATTTTCATTAGAATATCACAGTTTATATTTGTAGTTTTTGTTACCATTGTACTTTGATGACTTTTGTATTTTTTTTACCTTGTATATTTAGCACCCTTTATATTTATTAGTATAAGATGTATGTTATTTTATATCACTGTCTATGTTGCAGTCGCTAGATAAGCAATTTCCTTAGGGACAATAAAGTTTTCCTGATTGTGATTCTCCACCAAAGGCCTGAAGACCTGGAGAAGCTCCAAAGGCCAGTTCACCACTGAACATCCAACGTTCTCCAGCACTGAATGCTAAAAACACAGCAACTTAAAGCAGAACGTGTGTCCTACCTCGAAAGCCACAAAGTTTGAGTCAACAACAACAAGAAGAACCCGAATACAGCGCTGTTCCTGAGCTAGAAAACATCTTGAAACCTATAACCACTGTTGACTTTGGTGAAGGAGAGCCAACCTGAGGCCTGGACCAACAACATAGACAAAGACCTGGAAGAGAGGAGTCCAGAGACGAGAACGAGGCTTTTGTCGTAAAGTGGAGCAACTTACCGGGGGTCGATTCTGAGGAAACATTGTTTTGTGGGTGACGGTTTGGTTGAGTCGCGCGCTTCTCCCACTGTTGCTGTTGTTTTGTTTTTAACGGCTGCTGCAGTGAGAGAGTTTGAGCCTATTGTGGCTCTCAGAAGTGCATGTGGCCTCGTTTTTTCAGTGGTAGGCTAAAGCTAGCTAGTCTCGGCTCGCCTCATTCCCACCTCAACACTCCCTTTGTTCTGGTTTATCGCCAAGCCCACAGGAAAGACACGAAGTGCGGAGCTAGAAGATGCTCCCAGTCTCGGCTTCGGCTCCTTCCTTCACGTCGTAACTTCGAGGAACAGAAAAGCAGGCGCTCGGCTCACAGTGGTGTCCCCCCTCACCACACTGATATGTTTTGCAGTCAAAACGAAGAAGAAAGGAAGGGGGAAGCGCGCGCACACAGATAGGCGGCTAGGCTAGTTATCGAGCTCGCGAGGCGGACACGACACTCAACGCAGCCGCAGCCTCTTTTGTCTTGCCCGCTGTCCCACTCCTTTCACACAGCCCTTCTTTTCCCTTCTCTTCTCCTCTCTCTCTCCCTCCCTCTGCTTGAACCGCCACTGCCTTTCAATGGGACATTTCGAGTTCTTTTCTTGTGAGAAATCCCTCCCGCAGCGCGTGTGTGTGGAGGAGGAGGAGGAGGGGGGTCTGCCAATCTAAATGCTTACATTTTCTCCAACAATTGCAAAAAGCCCAGCATTTGAATTGCACCACTAATTGTTTAGTTTTCTTTAAGAGGTAAAAAAGTTGATATTGTGTGTATTTTTGTCCATTCTATTAAAACGGTTTGTCAATTTTTGTTGATAATAAAACTAGTTTTCGCTTCATTCTAAATTCGCCTTTATATGTTTCGTGTCCCCGTTGGATTTGCTACATTTTATACACGGTACGTGTAAAATTTCGACAGAAAAATCGGACGCAGTGGAATTGTTCAATGATTGAATGAAATCTCCACGTGGGGTTTGACCCAGCCACGATCAACATTAGGAAGAGGCATCCAATGGGCTCGCAGGATACCCACGTGGGGTGTAGCCTGCAGCGAGCTGATTGGTCCGCTGTGCTACTACGGTCCCCAGAAACGTCAATCAAGCGCACACCAACGACCGAGAAAAAAATTTAACCCTTTCGCTGCACGCGGAGCAGAATTCAATTGCTTTGTGGTGCAAAAAAAACACGTTTATTTCTTAATTAATTCAAACTAAAGGTTTACACCTTTAGAAATTGAACATAGGCGATTTTGCTGGCGGAGGGGCTGTTTTTTGGGGGGGGCTTTCTAAGGGCGGCTTTGTTTTTTAACCTAGATTCTCAGACAGGAGGCCTAGTATTAAGACATTTTTAAGATGTCAGTAATTCTGGAGCTCAGTCCTGTTGAGTGGAAGATCTTGGATCCTTTATACCTGGAATTCACAAAGCAGTCTTTGTGATCTCAGTCATAGAAAAAACAGTAGATCTGTATCAGCATTCCTATTCCTGAGGTGGTTTGTGGGGACAGGCCCGGGGGGAGGGGGTGTACATACAGTGATGTAACTGTATAAATTGTATATTATTATATGTCTGTGTTAATAACTCATATATAAGAGATGCAATGTTTGTGTTGAAGCTTTTGTGTATCACCCTGGATAAAGCCCAGTCAATTTCAGCCCTAAACTCTGCTCATTCTGAGGAAGCGTGCATGCAGTTTGCCTATTTAATGCTGTTGCAACACAGCTAAACTGTCCCTTGCTGCAAAGAAAAAAAAATGCCAACATTCATTAGTATTCCAGGGGCACAATGCCTTCAGCTGGGGCCATAATTAGAGACAGATATTGAAAAAAAACTCATTTTCTCACTGTAGAAATTACAACCTGCCCAAGGTGCTGCGGATAAAAAAGGAAGGACAGAAGATGGAGGGCGAGAGAGTGTGGAGGAAGGAAGGATATGGTTAAAAGAGAGACAGAAATGGAGAGGCTACAGGAGGAGGAGGGGGGATTATTGCCATTTTTTCCCTATGAATTTTAATGCTAAGAGTCGGTCTTACCTTCCAGCTTCTGGAATCGCATTTATTAGAACTAGTCATAAGCAAGACAGTGTATCAGTGTTCGTCTGTCAGACGCGGACGTGTGTGTTTGATGTAATGATGGTTCTGTGTGATTATAAAGCCAGATAAGGAGCTGTCTATTTAAGCCCATCTTTAGTGAGTGTTATAAACATACGAAACAGTGTAGAAATGTAAAACTTTATCTCCGACATGTCTCATGGTCTCGTATGAGTCTCTCTTTCACTGACTTTAATGAAAAGCAGTTGTAGTTGATGGTTATTTTGTAATACGGACATTAATGAACCTAGTTCTGCTCTGCAGACGTTCAGCTCAGGACATAAACACAGAAAATATTTCCTCGTGTCTGTTGGACACTTCAGCTGTGAATAACTCTTCACACGTCTCCAAGCAAAGAGAAATATTCTCAGTCGACAGTGATCAGTACTACTGCACAGTCTTTTAACCCACAACACAGGAACACATACACACACACACACACACACACACACACAGCCAGAGAGAAAGAGAAACGCATGCATTGCACGCACACACATACGGATCTGTGTGTACACACACAGGCAGATAGAAAGAAAGACACACACACACTTTACAGACTCATGTCAGCACAGAGACGGTGGGGCTGATTTATTGGATTCTCCTCCCCCGGGACCCTCCTCCCCCCATTCCCTCCTCCCTTATCCCTCCACCCCCACCTCCTCTTTCTGCTCTCCCCAGGGGAGCCAGGGGGTAATGACCCGCATCAGCGGCTACACACACACACACACACACACACACACACACAAACACACACACACACACAGAAGCACACACACACACACAGACGCACATACATATACACACACAGACGCACATACATATACACACACACACACACCCACACACACAGAGAGAGAGACACACATACATAGACACACACAGACACACATACACTTACACACACACACAGAGAAGAACATACATATACAC
>JBBIGC010000039.1:10583783-10599621 GCA_037576955.1 Lepidarchus adonis
ACACACACTAACTGACGCACATACCCATACACACACAAGCACATACATACACACACATACAGACGCACACACACACAAACACATACATAAATACACACACACACACAACAATCTCACCAACTGAATCTGAATACAATTCACACAACAATGTTCATCCCTTGCCTTCTGTTCATTTTGCTTTTCCCTCTCTCCTTCCCTTTTTCTTTCTTTTTTTCTCTCTCGCTCATGTGCTGTAAGGTGTCAGAGATAAATCTAATTATCCACGGTGTTTATATAATATCAGTAATGAAATTCTATACAGGGTTTGACACTCTTCCCTCGCCTCTCAAATGTTATCACTATGGGGATGTTCTGAAAGTCTTCAGGTTCAGCGCTCAGTAAAACTTTGGACTCATTCACCAATATCTCCCACTTCTCACATTTGTAATTGAGAGCGGTGCTTGAGTCTATTTTGCATTTTGAACTACGTTCAACTATGTTAGATTCTGTCCTCACCTAAGAGCACACTCATACTATATTAGATACTCATACTCATAATAATAATACTCATGTTAGAAAAACGACACAAGGGGCAGAGTTAGTGAACGAGGCCACTTAATTCCTTCTGAACTTCATCATCCACGTGATCGACAGCATTCAGCTCAGAAAAGTGCACATTTCTAACTTTTCATAATCAGGGCAGTCACACCTCCCAGTGCAGCCATAATCACAGTGGCTGTGTCCCAAACAAACAAACGCTGTCTATTCATGCAGTATTCAGAGGCAGGAAGGCACCCAAAGGCTGCCTTCGTCACAATGCTGATTCCAAGACATCCACTAACAAGGCAGCAAGGCGTGGAGGCAGCTGCCTGCAGATTCGGACGCAGCTTGTAAGTGCACCTGGGGAAACGGAACGAATTTAACTAGATGAAGCTTGATTGCCCCCTATCGTCTATTCCTGGTACTGCAGTCCAAAGAGCGCATGACTGTGACCATTTTGGTTCAGCAGCTCCCTGATGATCAACATGATGGAGTACAGAAGACCAAGCATGTCCTGTACTTAATAAAAGCATGTAATAACACTTTCAAAATCATTTTTTGTACAAAACTATACAATCCTTGCTTAACGTCAAGTTAACAGCTGTAGGATGAAGACCACTGATCAGTGTTATGGCTTGGAATGGAGCATCTTCTTGCACTATGTACATATTCCTTTATATTTGTAATACAACATAATATCGATTATTGTCTGTGTATAACATTTGAAGTAGTCCCCTCCCCCTTCTCTTTTCCTCCTCCCCTTCTTTTTAAGCTGTGTGCACTTTTGGGAAATGGCCCCACTGACGTGCTATGTGGCGTCATGGGCAGGCCCATACACTGCTGCCCTCTAGTGGCCACTAGTCTGCAATGTCCTGAAAGAGCTGGATCTTCTGAGCAGGGATTAAGATGAAGAGATGACTGAATTCCACTGGTAAAAAGAAATTGAGCATCTAAATCTCTGGCAGTCTAGAGCTAGAGCTGCCATTCTGTGTAATATTTGAAAAATCAATTAATTATTTTAATGATTATTTAAGAAATCAGAGATTTTTAAAAGGTGAAAAAGTAAAAGTGGACTTAAGTAAAGAATTCCAAATCAAACATAGTCTTTCAGAGATCCCACCCATCTTTCTTTTTCTTTTTCTTTCTTTCTTTCTTTCTTTCTTTCTTTCTTTCTTTCTTTCTTTCTTTCTTTCTTTCTTTCTTTCTTTCTTTCAGCCTGCAGGATTCTTCAGCAGGCTGTGTAATCGAGTGAGACAGGCCGAGTCAGGACTTGTAAAACAATAATTAAATGCACCTACAGATCCTACACATGCTGCCACCAGTAGTTTTTGAGTAAATGAGGAAGTTGCTGCTCTCTTATTGAACAGCCTCTGTGTCCCCGCTTTGTCGGGGAAGTAGTGCACTCTCACTGCAGCATCCAGTGGAGGGACTTGACATCTGCTGCCATGCATCCGATTTAATAAACTGATTAAGGTCTGAAACCTCGTAAAAAGAATCAGAGACTTTACAACTCTGAGGGTACCCAAACTTTTGCACAGTGCCATAACAATGTTTTTATTTTTTATTTTTGTTCAATCCGGTAAAAAAAAACCAAAAACATAACTATGCATCAATATTTGCTGAAAATATTGTGTAATTTTTTCCATGTTTTAGAGCGACTGTGTTAACATCTTTTCAATTACAAAATCACCAAAATCTGTTCTTTATTAAGGGGTGCCCAAACTTTTGCATAAGACTGTATGTTCATCAATGGTACATCAGTGATTTCTGTATGAACTCTGTGTAGGTGCATATGGGGTAATGTGGTATGATTAATGAAGGAAAACACAAAACAATAGAAAATCAGGAATTCTGTCAATGCAACAGGGCAAACAACAGAACATTACGTAACAAAACATTTTCAACCCTAGTTTTAGATCTTTAGACCAGAATGCTGTTTCCTGGTCATCTTCATTTAGCACCAATATATCTTTACATTAACATAACATTAAGGACAGGTAAAGGGAAAACATCGCCTATCTAGTGCTGGGAGGTGATTTTTGAGCTGGAAGAAGAAAAAAATGGTTCCACGTGTGCAGTACTTAGTACCTACCAAAAGTGATCCAAATAAGGACAACTGGTGATTCTGTGACAGGGTGATGGGCACCCAAGGCTCACTGATCCGTATAGGGAGTGAAGGCTAGCCTGTCTGGTCCAAAGCCAAAGAAGAAAAGGGTTGAGTAAGGAGGAACCTGATCAATATTAGGCATGTGATCATGATGTTATGGCTGATCATCATCCATGCACACAAACCCATTCTCAAGAGTAACATTAAGTTCCTTTATGTCACTCTTATATGCCGCTGTTACTGGACAGCAAAGAGTCTCCATAGCAACGCGGATGTTCTTTCCTGTGTAACACCACCTCTCTAAATGTCGTAGATCTATTTCGAGGGTACTGGAGACTAAAGCAGGTATTAAGAAGAACCAGCAAAAAGTTTCCGTAGCCAGTGCTTGCGAATGATGTCAATCCTTTGGTTTGCTGTTGAATGTCAGATCTCACATGTAGACAGCTAGCACACACTGCTAGCTTTCCTTTCACTATTTGTTCTGTCTCATGGCCAAGTCAGTCGGTTATTGGATGTGGATTATAACAAACAGATCTTTGTGTTTCCCTTACCACCACTGCAATTTAGTATATAAACACAGGCCTACGCCATTGGGAACAACTTTGCCTTTTTCATCTCAGGGTTTAACAGTTGAGTTTGTACATAACGCTACTGTAGAACATCTAAGCTTCTCCATTTACAGACATGTAGCAGTTATGAAGTAAGAACGGGGTGCAATACTACTGCGAAGGTCAAGCTGTTGCAATGGTCTTCTCTAACAGCTATGTTGCCTTTTTAGAACCCCATTGGCCCTCAGGCTTGGAATCTATGGGGACCCATAGGTCCCAATCTACAGTGTGTGAAAAATTAACTCTGGAATAAAAATTGTGGAGTGAATGTTGTCATCACTTGGCGTATAGATGGTACATTGAAACATTACATCTATTAGCCATAAAAGTAAAACCACCATGTTGTGTTGATCCCCCTTGTGCCACCAAACAGAACCAATCCCTCAAGGCATGGACTCCTCAAAACGTCTGAAAGCTCAATGTGGTATTTGGCACCAAACTTTGTCACAAATCCTTTAAGTCCTGTAAGTCGCAACGTGAGGTACGGCTTCCATGGATTGGACTAGTTTGTCCAGCACATCCCTCATTCCATTTTTTGCCCTGGGCAGGGCCCATTATCCTGCTAAACGATATTCTGTCTGGTCTGCAGCTATGCATCCCCCCATGTAGGAACCTGTGATGGACAGTGTCATAGCAAACATGACTTTTTTCGGCAATTGGGCCTTCAGAAACTCTCTCCAGGTGGGCTAGCCTTCAGTCCCAATGTTGTTCAATGAACGTTGGGTGCCCATGGCCCCATTAACAGTACACCAGTCGTCTTTCCTTGGATCACTCTTGATTGGCAATAACCATTGCATATTGATTACCTGATGTTTTAGAGATTTTCTGACTCAGAAATCTAATTACAACGAATACTGTGTTAATCCCAGCAGAGAAATTAATTTTCCCCATCCACTGAAGTGAGAAAACACACATACAGCAGCCACTGCCCAGGGAGGGGTAGTAGTTAGGTTCCTTGCTCAAGGGCACTTTAGTCTTCTGGCTGGTCCCAGAAATTAAACCCACAACCCTTCAGTCACAAACCCACTTCCATAACCATTAGTCTAGGCTAATGTGATGAACAGATGAACCTCAAAGCAGAGGAATAGTAACAAGATAATCAATCACCTCTCAGTAGCTTTACTGTAGCGGCTGTTTGGTGTAGCTTGTCAAAGTGCTAGTTTTGTTTATACCACCCAAGAAAGACACGTCATCAGAAGGAATGGGGAGTTTTGTTGTTGTTGGGCTGTTGTTGCTCTACTTTATGAGGTAAGACTGTAATGTTAAGAATTGAACTAAAAAATAAACAATTTCAGAGAACAAATAACAATGCACTTTACATTAAAACAAATCTCAAAGTGATACAGTTTAAAAAAGCAATAATAAAAATTAGTGATTTAATATAAATGAAAGTCATAGTAAATGTAATAAAATAAATAAAACCTGAGAAAATGTAAAAATTAAATGTTGCTAAATGACCTCCTAAAGAGAACTGTGCTTTTTTGAACTGCTCAGTGGACTGAGGAGCTCTCAGGTGATCAGGGAGAGCATTCCATAGACGTGGGGCAGAAACACAGAAGGCCCGATCACTGGTAGGAAGGAGACGGTTAGAGTTGGAAGAACAGAGGGACGTGGTGGGGTTAACGGTGTGATCAGTTCTTTTAGACAGGAGGGAGGCTTGTATTCAATCCTCGTTGAGACTGGGAGCCAGTGAAGTGCATGAAGGATGGGTGTAATGTGCTCATGTACGTACTGTAACTTTTGTAGATGCTGGTTATTGATGAAGATCGAGTCTGGTGTGGGATGCTGATCAGAATGGCTTCTGTTTTGGAGCTATTTAGCTGGAGAAAGTTGTGATCCATCCAAGATTTAATTTCTTCTAAGCAAGCAGCGAGGTGTGTTGCTGATGGGTCTGTGTCCGATTTGATGTAAAGTTGTGTGTCATTAGCGTAAGAGTGAAAAGAGAGTCCATGATGAGTGATGACATTGCCAAAAGGAAGCATGTATATATTAAAAAGAATGGGTCCAAGTACTGAACCCAAAGTTCCCAAACTGCATATTACCACCCTAAATAGTATGTAATCATTTGCACACAACCATTAGTATTCAGTAGGGTAGTATGTAAAGTGCAGGAGTGTGTGGTTTGGGACGCGGCCCGGGACTAAGCGCACTAACTTACTGGTAGAGAGAAATGAGAAGACGAGCGCTGTATTTGGCGGTATTATCGATCTCGTTTTCATAACAACTTTTAAAAAAGTAACCGAAGAAGAACTAGCGAAAAACTATTAAAATACGTAAATAACGAGCCGGAGAGTAGGTGTGGTTCTATGGTGTAATGGTTAGCACTCTGGACTTTGAATCCAGCGATCCGAGTTCAAATCTCGGTAGAACCTGGTACTTCTTTTCTCCAGGCCTTTAAGGAAATCAGCGCCTGAACATGTAGGGGTTCACTTTAACAAATGGGGAAAGCGGCATGTCATAGAAAATAAACAGTTAACGTTATAATAATTTAGTAATAACTAGTGGCAGTTTAGGAGTGATTCTAAAACTACATGAAAGTTCACGTTCTTGGGTCATTTCTTAAAATATATTACATTTTTATGGGAACTTTTAACCATCTACACATTATGTTATTTTTTTCTTTAAAAGTCAACCATTAAAAGAAAGTTTAAAATATAATCTTCTCAAAACGTCTCATGCACCAGAATAAAGTAATAAAAAAATAAAAAATAAAATAATAAAACAAACATTGTATACAGGAGTTTATTTATTTTTTTTAATTATTATTATTATTATTATTTACACAACAGAGCTGTGCCACAATATCATGGTCATTTCCATCACAGTGATGTCATTTCCTGGTTTAAAAAAAGAAAAGAAAAGAAAAGGAAAAGTTGTCTGAAGGAGAGGTTGTTTATGTTCTTGCTAAGGAAATGCATATGAAATAGAATACATGCATATTTTCATGTTCAGTTTTTGAATTTGAATTGAAATGGCATATATTGCTGGAGCAGATAATTTTCCTCATTTCCAAACATGCTGTACCTTCATAGAAGTTTGTAAGATAACTTATTTTGTATACATTTTATGTTAGCTATCAAGTCAAAGCTAATAGCAGTTTTGAACAAAATACTGTTTTAAAAAAAGTGAAAAAAGAGCGCGGTCCCGCTGCACTGCTCCCTGGATGCTGTTCGCAGTTGCCTCCTGCTCTACATGTGTATGAGTGCTGGGTTAAATTCAGAGGTTGTGGTGCACTTTATATGATTGTGTCTATACCGTTAGGTCTGAATAGTGGCCCAGTATCTCAATTCATCTTGGTCCCCAGTTGTAATATAGCACAGTAAAGTAGCCCTGGGAAAAAGAGAACTCAGAATGAAAGTGTTGCTTTCTGAACTGTTCATTGCTGCAGTAAATAGTACATTTAATTCAACTCATCATTTGGGGCTGTTATCTGTTTGTGCACTGAATTATACTTTTAGCGAATGTGTTTTCATGTTTTTAGATAGGCTGTCCCATTTAAGCAAGCTACTCCCAATAGCAGGTTTGCTAAATCAATGTATAAGCAATGCAAAGCAAAGGTAGATCAGCGATGGTTTAATATAAAAAGTGGAACATGGAAAGCACTATTGCTTTTTCCACTTTCCACAGGAAACCAGAAACAAACAAGTTGTTTGATATAACTAGCATCGGTTAGCAGTTAGCCTAGCCGTCACGGTAGTCCTTGATGCACTAAAATACGCAGACTCTCTGTGTATTATAAAATAAAAGCGGTTGTAGAGTTGATCTCGCCTAAAGTATAACCTCACAATCTGGTTGTCATGTTCTGGCGAATATGACAAATACATTTGAAGATAAATAAGAGAGAAGAAGAAGAAACCCCTTTCTTTAATGCTGGTAAATGACTCTGCACTGCCCCGTCATGCTATTGCTATGATGCACCTCTGCGCATGTGATGGGTGATGTTCTCACTACATCCAGCCTCTGATGCATAACATTACATCCTAGTGAATAATACAAACTGGAAAATGCTCAATTTAACAGAAATAAAAGGAACACGGGTTCATCTCAGATATTGCAGACTTTGCATGGAGCTTAAATTCAGCAGCATAGTTCTTGTGGTGTGGCATGATATCGATAAGTTCCATATTTGATCATTTTATTTATTAATGCTCAACTATGGCATAATTTCACTACTGGTGTAAAGCTGCAAAGGTCTCCAGGGGTCAAGTTAATTGCTTCTACTTCAGATCAGTAAATTAGCCGCAACACTGCGGCTAATAACATTATCTTAGAGTTTTAAAACATAAATGAGCATTTTCTGCTACTTATAGAATGGGGCATCTTATAATGTGGGGTGGCGCATTGTTGGGGAAATACAGAAACAGGACATCCACACAAATGTCAGAAATTGATGAACATTTTAAAACTTTTCATATTGGAGTAATTGACATATTCTGCAATCTGTAGTTTAAAAGCCGAGACACTGTACAAGGTGTTCACTCATCACATTTCTCTTTATAACTACAAATTCCTCATGAAGACCGCTATCATCACCCAGCATGCATTGCCCCTTCTATTAAGATGGACGTGTTAACCCTATGTTTGCAGCTTTGTGTAAGAGATGATCGTTCACGTTAACCCAAAAGGTCTCCCCCCAGGCTGCTGGTGAGATTTATGGCTGGACCCCTGTGCTATAAAAGTGTATGGAGCCTCAGAGAACGAAGGTGTATAAATACATACACATATAAATCTGTCGACAGAGTCAGAGGTTGGGATGGCTGAGAGCCAGACACTGCCGCTGCCCTAGTCCTAAAGAAGTGCAGCATTGTCCCATACAGCCTTGGACTCCAGTCCAGTCCAAAGAAGACATGCAGAACGAGGACCAATCCCTGTTCGCTTGTGTTTACCTTCACTGGTCTGGGCCACATAGGTGTCAAAATCATTTCTACCTGCCGCAGCTCAGAGTGAGGGCTACACTGTGCAGCAGTGAAGCCTACTGGAAAAAATGAGAATATGAGTATCATAGCAACTAATTCGCAATAAAAACACAGATGTATAAAATGTTACAGGTCTCCAAGACTCTGAGATCTGTACACTTTCAACATATATGTTTGACATGAACAGAGAGTGTGCATGTAATGTCAACTGTCAATGTACATGGACCACTAGTTCTTTAGTAAGTAAAGACCATTTTAGTGGG
The DNA here is from genome assembly GCA_037576955.1 of Lepidarchus adonis. Taxonomy (NCBI): domain Eukaryota; kingdom Metazoa; phylum Chordata; class Actinopteri; order Characiformes; family Lepidarchidae; genus Lepidarchus; species Lepidarchus adonis. The sequence goes on from JBBIGC010000039.1 coordinate 10,592,197, forward strand.
TAAAATAAGTATCACCAAATTGTAAATATATTTCTAAAAGTGTTACTGACATCGGTAACAACCCATCCAATTCATATAAGAAATCAAACCACATATCGAGGGCTGAGGGCCAAAAGAGCGTAAGTGACATTTCACCAACTTTACAGGAGAGCCAAAACAAAAAATGACTTTCTGTGCTGATTTAACCTATTTAAAGCACAATTATTGATACAGATGGATGACATGGTACTTATTTTTTTTTACATTTCTTCAGCCTTTCTGACTCTAAATGCTTCAGTTTGTTTACAGTTAAGACCTTTGTTTTTTGTTTAATAACTCAATGTATTTATATTTCATTTCTGTAATTTTTTTCAGTAGAAAAAGCTCACAAAGAGCTTTCAGATGATATATATATATATATATATATATAACTCAATTTTGACCAAAATGTCACTTATGCCCTTTTGGCTCTCAGCCCTCAATATGTTCATACATTATGTGTAATAAAATGGAATGACACAGGGAAAAAGTATTGAACACATGAAGAATGGAAGGTGCAAAAAGGCATGGAAAGTCTTGAAACCACCTAATCTATCAGTAATTACAAAGCAAACCTCCTGCTCAGTGCAAATTAATATCAACTGGTTCAGTCCTAACTGATGGCTTTAAAAAGGGGTCTCATTACCAAGGAGTCACACAAGAAACACACCATGATGGTTAAAACCAAAGAGCTGTTTTAAGACCTTCATAAACGTATTGTTGTAAAACATACTAATGACATTGGTTACAAAAGAATTTCTAAACTACTGAAGGTTCCAGTGAGTACCGTTGCGACCAATATCCGGAAGTGCGAAGATATGGTGAAGAAATTTCACCATAAACTGGCCACAACCCAATACTCCCAGGACAGCAAATTATAGGAAGTGTTTGATTGCTGAAATAACCAATCAAGGCTTTTCTATTGATTACTGAGAAATGTATGGATAATTTTGGACATACCACTTGTTCAAATGTCAATAAAAGCTGAGAAATATTTTTTTTCCACAATGGTGTCTCTTGTACACGATCTTATCTTCCAGGAGGAAATGTGTCATTTCCAGGTGTCAAACCATAAGCAAGAAACTGGGTTAGAACGAGACAATTGTTGGTGCAATTGTTTGAAAATGGAAGAAATTTAAAATGACCGTCAATGGACCTCTGTCTGGGACTCAATGCAAGATCTCACCTTGGGGTGAGGTGAGGATGATCATTATGCTTTGGGGGTGTTTCTCTGCAAAAGGAACACGACAACTTCACTGCATCAACACTGTAAAATCTTGAGCGAAAACCTCCTTCCCACTGCTAGGACACTGAAAATGGCTGGTGCAAGGGTCTTCCAGCATGACAATGACCCAAAGTATACAGCCAAGGCAACAAAAGAGTGGCTCAAGAAAAAGCACATTAAGGTCATGGAGTGGTCTAGCCAGTCTCTGGACCTTAATCCCATAGAAAACCTTGAAACCTTAATGATTCAGAGCTGATCTGCAAAGAGGAGTGCACAACAATTTCTCCTGTTATGTGCGCAAACCTGGTCATCAACTACAAGAAACATCTGACCTCTTGTGCTTGTTTTGCCAAGGAATCAAATATTCACTATTGCATTGTGAAATGCAAATCAATGTATATATTGTATATAACAAGTTTTTTTTTTTTTAAATGTTCTGTATCACTCGCTGTTAAAATAAACCTACTATTAAAATGATGGACTGTTCATTTCTTTGTCAGTGGGCAAACTTACAAAATCAGTACACTTGAGCATCTGACTAAATTATTGTCATTTGACAACCAAACAACACATTTCAAATAAATATACTGCTAATCATTGCATTTGTGAAATATTTGACTTTTACTGGGGATGCTGGGTTCCACTATTTTTAAAAAAAGATATTTAATTTTTTCTACATATTATTGTCTTGGGCTCTGGTACAGATGGCTCACTGGAGGTGAAATACATTATCTTAAGATGGTAGAGATGTTAGGCTTGTATCATCAGTTGAGAAAAAAAAAAAACGAATTAACTGTGTGTTAAGGTATCCTTTGAAGAAGACAACAAAATTCCCATAACCACACACACACACACACACACACACACACACACACACACAGGCATAAACAGAACCCTAACAAAATAGAAAGCTACAAATAAACTCACAGACAAACAAGAACAACAGGAAGTTGCTGTCCATCGTGATGCCCTGGTTACCCAGTAGTCTCATGTTGGGAATGCACAGACAGGAAGGAAGGAAGGTTTATTACCAGCTAACACATGCCCTGTGGTTTCTGTAATGTAAACACTGGCAGATCTGAGTCCAGCCAGGCCGTTCTTCTGCTGCTGAGCTTTCAGTTCCTGCTCATCCTGTGTGGGACTGAAATGGGGCAGTAAACCTACAGGAAACACCACGGTTAACTACGCTTCCTCTGCTGGATGCTTTTTTTCAATGTGTGTTTCCTTCCTAAAGTCCCACTGTAACAACAGTCCCAACTGATATCATCACACTTTCAAAGCCATGTCATTTATATAATTGCATTTATCTTTATTTATTCGTAAAACCCACCTCTACGATAAACAACAATCTTTAAACTGGATTGGACCAATACAAAAAAATATCCATATTCAGAATGTCGATGAGGACAACATGACCAGACTGTTCTTACACACAAACAGAAGTGTAGAAAAACTACTACACAACAAGGTTCAGATTGGAAGGGACTAAAGAATAGAAAATCAAAGGCCGCTAACCACAGCCATATCACAGTAGGACACAAAAATCATCCTTTTTGTTTAACTGAAAAGGCTGAGAGATAAAAATCTGTACTAGAGCGGCCATTTTAACTGTAGAAAGAAAAAAGACATTTAAAATGATTATTTCCATCATTATTAATGTGATTATCATACAAGAACAACATCAACAACAATAATATAGGGTGATTTTGTGGTTTAATATCTTGTATGCTATAATTTTCAAACACAATTTCTTGTAAAATGAAGTAGAATAACTCATTCTATTAAACATTTATTTTTTGACAAATGTACAAAGAAAAGTTCTGATGTTTTCACTCACATATAAACATATTTTGCAAATTTAGAATTGGTCAGCAACACCCATTAAAATAATGTTGGGACAAATGCATGTTTACCACTGTGTTTTAGCTTCTTTCCTTTTAATTATACCTTTTATTTAGCTTGGGAACTGAGGATACAAATTGCTGCCCACTCTTGTTTCATAAGAGAGTATTTAGTCGTCCATTTATTGATTTCTTTGCATGTGCGGATTGAATGGATTGTTACCAACATCTGGTGAGAATTTTTTGTCAATAGCACCATTAGAAATATATTTGCTTAGAAAATCGATGTGTTTAATAATTATTTTACCCACTGCATGTGATGTACACACACCAACCAGAAACCCATACCACATGGCAAAAAAAGTTCTCTGGTAAAACTGGTATATTGGGACATTTTCTCATTGCCTTAAAAAGGCAACAAAGCAAGAAATCCTCAAATGAATGTTTATTTAAATGCTTTATACAATGAATGTCTAGTTTATCTATGTTTCAACAAAGCTTCTGCCCATTCATAGCACTTGGGCTGTTGAAGAGCCAGAGATAAATCCACTTCACTTGGCTGTTGAGTAAGACACCAGCTCTTACTGAGTCGCCCATTGGACGGCACTGGGTTTAAGTCGCCCTAAATCAAAAACCAGGCCCGTACCATCAAAGACCTGCAGAAACCTGGAGATCTTAACAGCATGTTTAACCTCGTAAGGAAGAAGGTGGTATAAATCTTACTGATAAATGCTTGTGACCACTTGCTTCCAAATAGTGATATCACAGAGGTAGATCAGGATGATATCATAACTAATGCAAACTTGAAAAATACTGCAATATTTTAATTTTTTAACAGTGAGCCAGTATACACAGCTCCTATTGGCTAAGGGCTACAGGCCAACTATCAAATTAATCTCACTTCCTGAGCCACAAGGGCCTCCAAGGCCATTTTTATTTTTTTTGTTGGTTAATATAAAACATGTAAACTCTCTTGACAGGTTTTTATCAGGCTCTTTACAGGCAGAAGTGTATTGAGGGCCTGAGGGGGGAACCCAGGGCTTTGACCCAAATAATCATTTTGGTTCCATTTGGCACCTTAATAACTTTACCCCAAGCAATTTCTGTTTGCCTTTGACATTGCTTTGGGACAAGTACTTAATTTTTTTTTACATTTTTAAACATCATTCATCAGTTGCTTTGAGCATTTATTTCATGAATAGACCTGTAAAATGTTCTTAAATTGCTTGGGATAAAATTATTACAGTGCCAAAGAGAACAAAAAAGGTTCAAAGGCATTGGTCAATGCCTTTGCTTCACACATTTTATGTCTTATTTTTTTGGCCAATTTGTAAACTCCCTGGAAAAAGAAATGTTAAAGCAACTAAACAAAATCTGTGGTTTGCATTTGTTCCTGGTAGAAGTTGTATAAACTTGACATTATCACAATCAACAAAACATAATTTAACGGATGGTGTTCAAACTACGGCACACAATTGTATGTATGACAATTATGCTTTTATCTGCACTGGACTTGTTTGTATAAACATTGTGCAAATGATTTTTTAAAATGATGACGCCACATATTCCACACGTACAAACAATTTATTGCAAAATCAACTAATCCAGAACACAAAACCTTTTCAGTGGCCATGACCTGCATGTCAAGGTCAGTTTAGAAATCCGGACAGTCTGTGTTTCAGTTCTTTCTGATACTGTCCCAACACCTGGTGGAGGCTGCTCCCAGCGTTGAATCGAGCCTGTTGACACAAGTCCACTCAGAAAGCAGTATTCTCCGTACAGTTTCAGCATCATACCCATATATGTCCACATTATCAGAAACATGGCAAGACTGCAGCTAAAAACAGGAAAACTGAAGCTAATGTACAGGTCAGTTAACATGGTCAAAATGGCTGGTCACTTGCAGTCCAGATATCCTCGGGGCATAAAAACATCTGCAAATGAAGGCAAGCATATTTATTCATAGAGTGTGACTAAAACTTATGGGAAGTCTTTGAGGCTCCATGCTTTCATTCTGACTTAGTTCAAACAGATAAACATGATTTGGATTTACAAGATCAGCCAAACACCATGCCACTGGCAAACCTCTGCATTTAAATTCAACTTAAAAGTATATGGTTCAAAGCAGAACAGCCTGTGTCAAGCAAATGCAACTGTACATACAAATAATGCAATGAGTCAATCCTTAATGTAGCAGGATATCAAGATTCTTCATAAAAACCTGTAATCCAAGGTCTAAGGTCAATAAAAGTGCCAACCATGTCATGATAGATTGCACCTACATGTACAAACTGCCACACCTGATATAGAACTCGTACCCAAATAGAGCAGAATTGCAAAAAAAAATAAAATAAAAAAAATAAAAACCCTTATAGGATTAGGGACATCTACACACTAATGCCTTTGTTTGGTACAAACTTTGTCCTGAAGAAGCGAAAACTGCATTAGTGTGTGCAAAAATAGATCATAAAGAGAAATTAAAGAGGCTTGAGCAACTAAATAGTGGTATTAACTTGCGAAGACTCAATTTTCTTACTGTCTTGCTCAATTTCCCGCCAACAGGCAACACAAGCAAGGTTCATTATAAAGGGCATGTTTAATAAGAACCATGGCTGCAGGAATATTGAGAGCAGATGTCTGAACCACAGCATTTTCCACTGGATATGCTCACGTATTCCCACCAACTCTGGCTACGATGAAAGCAGAGTACATCCCAAGCTCCCGAGCAGACAGCTACAGCTATTCCATCATCGCTTTAGAGCAGTTTTCCAGTTTGACTAAGGAAGAAATTAACACGACTGTACAAAAGTGACTGCAAACTGGTCATGAACCGCACAGCGCTAACTTCAGCAGGGGGGATGAGTTTAAAGTGTCAAACATCGTTGTTACGCAAGTCATTTTTAGTTTTGTGGGGGTTGACCGATATGAAAATGTATTAAAAGTTAATTGTCTAATTTTTAAAAAATATTTACCTCTTTATACAAAGTTTACAACTTACATTCAAAGGGCAAAATCACATTTTAAATGTGATGGGGTTTATTCAGATTTACCAGCATTGCTGTAATATACAGTTAGCCAGTTAGGCAATCCCTATAAACAGATAACATTTCCTTAAATCAGCAGTGACTATTCGCTGCCATAAACTGATCAGCCATAACTATAATACCACCTGCCTAATATTGTGTAGGTATCACTCATGCATCCAGAACAACTTGGACTGTGCACTTTGTGTTCTGACACCTTACTATCCCAGCCAGCAAGTACATTTTCTGCTGCAGTAGCTCCCCATTCCCCATCAATGACCTTTGGGTGCCCATGAACCTGTTGACAATTCACCAGTTGTCTTACCTTGCATCACTTTTGGTTGGTACTAACTGCTGCACACCTGGAATACTTCAATACCTGCTGTTCTGGCGATGCTCAGTCATTTAGCCATTACTCTCACCCATTTTTCCTGCTTCTAGCACATCAAATTCAAGAACTGACTTTTTATTAATATTTACATGTTAATGGTGTTAATGTTATGGCTGATCAGTATATAAACAAGAGGAATTAAATTAAATATTAAGAAATATATTGGTGGAAAATTCACTGGTAACCAGCATATAAGGCAGGTCCTCTTTTATTTAAAATTAATGTAAAAAATAGTAAAAGAAAGAATAATTTTAATAATTTTAAAAATAGTTTTCACTCAAAAATACACACAGGAAAGAAAATTTCATTGCAGATTGTGTTTACAGAGGCCAGTACACCACTGCAGTAGGTGTGTGCAGGTTGCATCCAGTTGCTTCAGTGGTTTGTGGGAGATGTAGTCTAAGTGGTTGGCCAACTGTCTCTCATGAAGGTGCATGGTAGCTGTAATGGTTGTTGGGCTCCATGTCTCCCACCTGAATGCTGGGTTTTCTCTCAATCATGTCACTGTCAACTGTGTCTGGACTGGAGCACTGGGTTGGTGGACGATGCTTGAAGAAATCTGACACATATTGCACCTGGAACAGACAAAGGACAGAGAGAGAGAGAGAGAGAGAGAGACGGCCACATATGCGGTTCAATAAGTAAGTACAAACATCTTGAACATGTTAAAATCTTACTGGATATCTTCTAATAATAGCCTGTCTCTTTTAGTCGCCCGTTTCCATCAAACGCCAGGATCGAAAGATAAAAATAGGAATAAACGCCGATCTCCAATAGTAGCCGGTCTGTGGCAAATGCGTTCTCTTGTAAACGGCGATCTGAAAGGACCCACTGCTGTTTCCGTAGAGCAAAGAGCTGAGAAAGTGAGCGAGGATTTAGATGGACTAGTGTTAACATGGATAATTGACCAAAGACTGAAAGGTGCAC
>JBBIGC010000039.1:10652587-10668922 GCA_037576955.1 Lepidarchus adonis
GAAAATAATGAACTTTATCACAATATGCTAATTTTTTGAGAAGGACCTGTATATATATATATATATATTTTTTTTTTAAATCTAGATTAATCTAGATTAATCTCATGATTACAATGAGATTAATCTAGATTAAAAAAATTAATCTATGCCCATCTCTAATATATATATAGTATCATGAGATACCCTGTGATTCCCACCCCTTACATATATATATATATATATATATCACAGGGTATCTCATGATACTGTACACGATACATGGACCACAATAACAATAATATCATGATACAGCAAATATGTTACAGTTGATACAATAATATAACGATACATCACAGAAACAAATCACCCATTAAAATTTTCCATTTCTTTGTTTGTGTCAGATTCAGTCTTAGCAGCAGAATGTCTTTTACAAACACACTGTAACTCCTAACACCTTTTAACACTATGGACCATTTTGCTTCAGACCAATTTTCCACAGACCAGGTGGTGGGGGCCGTATTAACTTTCCTTTTTCAAAGAAGTTCACCAGCGTTGTTATTTTTTACTTATGTTGACAGGCTTCGCTTGTAGGCTTCATTTATTGTTACACAAAACAACTGAGGCAAAACGATATTTTCTCCCACCCCTAATATGTGTAAATATATATGTTACTAGTTCTGTAGAAACAGCAGTGCCCTGGATTTGCCTTAGGGTAAGACATACTGCGCAAAACATCTCTGGCATTACGGATTAACATTATTCACTTTGGCACACACCCCGGGTTTACCTACGATCAATACACAGCATTATTGGGCAGATCTAGCTTAATGCAGAACTGCATTAAACCATTTCTCCAGAGGTGTCTGCATATGAAATTGAAAACAATATGAAGTAGCCAACATTGTTCAATGTTACAATGCTTTAAATAAATTCATTCCAAGAGTACTTTTTATTAACAGTTTTACTCAGGGTTCTGCTCTTTTAACATGATACAAATTATGAAAATGTGTCATGGGGAGTATTTACTTAGAATAAGTAGGTGATTTAATTAATGGGGATGGGCAATATAACCACATAATATTATTATTGTGATAAAATGTGTAAGGATATGCTATTATGTTTTTCTGAGCCTCATGACTATTGCCTGTACTTAAATGGCCATCTGCATTCATTTAATTCTTAAGAGACCATAATTAATCCTGTGAATTTGCATTTAGTGCAGCACAAATTGCAAAAAGCTTGTTTAATTATGTGATGTGTGTAATGTTTTTTAAACAAAAATCCTTTTAAATAAAAATACTTTTATAAATGTGACAACATAAGTTCATTTTGTCAATATCAACTTAGCAAACATCAGAAAAACAAAATGTGGTCATATGTAGTGTTTATATATTAATAAAGTTTGGTGATGTTCTCATACAGGTGTTGGGTAATGATGAGTGGAGGATATAATTAAGTTTATAAACGATTCGCTCAGGAAATTCAGATGGGAGTGAAATGTTATTTTTATTCTGAATGTAATTTGCCACTATAACATCCCAACACATAGCTATCAGAAGGGAACCCAAGTGCAGTACAGGGCATAAGGAAACCCATCCCCTACCTTAGGCTCAACCTCGCAAGTTTACTAGGTCAAACCAAAATGATCAGGTATAAGAGCCCTGTGCTGGAAAAGAGGTGTAAAATAAAACAAAGCGGGTTAAGTTTTTGTGACAGAGCAATGTTGGGCAAATCTGTACGGCCTGCAGGCAAAGACAAGAGAGAAAGAGTGAGAGAAGGGAAAAGTCTGCTAACACTATAAACAACAGAACATAGGCCACAGTGAGAGAGTGTAAGGGGCGTCGCCTGCTGTCTGACAGGCTGGCACAACTGAACATAAATTAATAAATAAAAACTAATAAAAAATAAATAAAAACAAAATGACTCCAGTTTGAAGAGGTGTCTGCAGTTCCTTGCGTGCAGGTGGTTCTCAGAGTTGAGATAAAGGAAGTGGTTCTTTGCATATGGGCTCTCCTCAGTAAAAGTGAGGGGGTACATCATGTGAGGGTTGGGCTGCATCACCATGATCCGGGCAGCAGAGTGGAACTGGATCACTGGTAACTCAGAGTAGCTCAACAGACACAGTGGCATGGATGAAAAATTTTTACAGTTGTGCTCATATGTTTACATACCCTGACAGAATTTATGATTTCTTAGTCATTTGTCAGAGAATATGAATGATAACACAAAAACTCATGGTTAGTGTTTGGCTGAAGCCATTTATTGTCAAAAAAACAGTGTTCACTCTTTTTAAATCATAATCACAACACAAACTACCCAAATGACCCTGATCAACAGTTTACATACCCTGGTGATGCACACAACTTGCCACAAATGGGTTTGATTGACTATTAAAAGAACCATCTTCACCTGTGATCTGTTTGCTTGTAATTAGTGGGTGAGTATAAAAGGTCAATGAGTTGCTGGACTCCTGACAGATCCTTGCATCTTTCATCCAGTGCTGCACTGACATTTTTTGGATTCTAAGTCATGGTGAAAGCAAAAGAATTGTCAAAGGATCTGCAGGAAAATTCTATAAAGCAGGAAAGGGATATAAGAAATATGCCAATCAGCAGTGTTCAAACTCTAATTAAGAAGTGGAAAATTAGGGGTCAGGTAGACCAACTAAAGTCACAACTGCCAGGAAAATTGTTCGGGATGCAAAGAAAAACCCACAAATAATTTCAGGTGAAATACAGGACTCTCTGAAGAAATGTGGCGGGGCTGTTTAAAGATGCACAATAAGGAGACATTTGAAAGTTGGGCTGCATGGTCAAGTTGCCAGAAGAAAGACATTACTATGCAAAGGCCACAAAATGACAAACATCACAGAGACAAGCCTCAAACCTTCAACCAACGTCATTTGGATGATGAGACTAAAATGTAACTTTTTGGTCACAACCATAAACGCTACATTTGGAGAGGAGTCATCAAGGCCTATGATGAAAGGTACACTATTTCTACTGTGAAACGCGGTGGTGGATCACTGATGTTTTGAGGATGTGTGAGCTGCAAACACAAAGGAAATTTGTTCAGAATTGATGGCAAGATGACTGCAAAAAGTTATCAAAAATGAAAATTTGCACTCATCAGCATTCCAGCATTGCATTCCCAGCTGCGTATGGGACGTACTTGGACATTCCAACATGACAATGATCCGAAACACAAGGCCAAGTCGACCTCTCATTAGCTACAGCAAAATAAAGTGAAGGTTCTGGAGTGGACATCTCCGTCTCCTGACCTCAATATCATTAAGCCACTCTGGGAATATCCTCAAACATGCAGTTCTTGCAAGAATTTACAGGAACTAGAGGCTTTTGCAGCAAGAATGAGCAGCTTTACCATCTAAGAAGATAAAGAGCCTCATCCACAGCTACCACAAAAGACTTCAAGCTGTCATTGGTGTTAAAGGGGCAATGCGTGGTATTAAGAACTGGGGTATGTAAACATTTGATCAGGGTCATTTGGGTAGGTTGTGTTGTGATTATGATTTTAAAACAGTGATTGATAGTAAATGGCTTCAGCCAAACAGTAACCATGAGTGAAAGTAAAGTTTTTGTGTTATCATTAATATTCTCTGAGAAATGGTTGCGAAATCATTAATTCTGTATATATATTTGTTTTTATTGCAGTATCCTGCACCTGTTGCTCATTTTAACATCAACATGGAGTTATATCAGCCTTAGGACTCAATTAGAGTTTAACGCTGCCACGAGGTCCAACAGGCTCTGGAGCAGAGCCCAGGGTGTGTGAGACATGCACAAAAGCATATCTACTGCAAAAATATTTCCGTGCTGTTTGCTTGGCCTTTTAGGTCGAATAGAGAATACTTATGATGTAGCTTTGAGGGGAAGATTTCTGAGATATGGTCTGATTTTCTGCTTCCTGTCATCTTTTCGTTAATATGCTGGTGGACGTAAACAAACATTTATAGCCATGATTATGGCTTCTGGAGTGTGTCAGGCAGTGGCTTCTCTCACAGCTCAGCCTCAGGGACATTGAGGTGATGGCTTGGTGGCTGAGTGCCTGGGTGAAGGACTCAATGGATATCAGATAACTCATTAAATTTTTAAAGGTACGTCTGTCCCCACAATAGGACTTTTGAGGGATTATTTTCAATAAACAGGCTTATATATATATATATTCTGTGTATATTCTGTATGTATGTATGTATGTATGTATGTATGTATGTATGTATGTATGTATGTATGTATGTGTGTGTGTGTGTGTGTGTGTGTGTGTGTGTGTATATATATATATATATGTATGTATATATTCTGTGTATATTCTGTATGTATGTATGTATGTATGTATATAGACAGAGAGAGAAAAAGGGAGCACAGACTACAAACAGCTGTGTTTGCTGAGCGTCTGTGTTTATGTGAATTAAAGGAAAAATGGGTTCTGTGTATGTGTATGTTTGGCACACTGATGTATTTCTGTGTGTGTGCTGTGTGTGCATTTCCTTGTTGGAGTGTTCTTCCCTATTTACCACATGATCAGTCTACTGAAACGGTATGCTGGTTTCATGATGATGACTGATGTGAGAGCTCACCCGCTCCTCTCTTTCCTCTCTCTTGATATTTTTCTCTCCCTCCTGCATAAAAGCTGGTTTATATTGGGAGGCTTTAGCAAAACAGTCTGCAAACTGTACCGCCAACCTCATGAATTCCCATCCCAGCCAGCCCACACTGATGTTTTAATATTTGCTTAGACCAAACATCTCCCATAGTACATCTCCTCTCTAAACACACCACCAAATTTCACCCAGTCACTGCAATAGGGCCTCTCTTCTTCTAAAACCTTCTTTAATGGGAAATGACTGCTATCTTCAAAGACTGACCCAGAGTTCCAGACCACGGTTTCTCCTGTGTACATTTTCTCCAAATTACACTGCATTCTCAGAATGAAATTTCCCTTGATTCAGATGGCCAGACCAATCAATCAATCTCTTACAGTGGGAGGACACACTCTTAAATTTTTAATATAATCTTAATGTATAATTTTGTTAGTTCTTTTAGTATTTGTATCTGATACTGATGATTTAGACCATATTTATGAAAAAAGTACATAAAAAATCCTAAAGGATTCCCCACTGGATTGAAATCAATGTAAAATATTGTTAGAATGTTAGAAATGGTAAAAAAGGAAAATAAGAGATGAAATGGTAAGAAAGGAAAAATGAGAGCAGTCTTTCTTTGAACACTTTAAAAAGTCTTTGATATTATTTTAAATGTTACTGAAGTGAGTCGCTCATAACCACTTCAGCTATTGATGCTGACAGTCAGTCAAGACATGACACCGTTTTTAAAAAATTGTTTACATTTACTTGGCTACATCCAATGTGAAATTAATAAAAAGATAAAGCTTAGATTAGGCTTTAACAATGAAAAAAATTATATATATTTTGATTTTTAGGCGACAATAACATAGACTTCATCAATCTGCATGGAACATGGCCTGACTGTAGCCCCAGATGACTGATAGGGAGTAAGAGGTGGGCCTCAATGTGGTCATGTCCATCCTTGATAGCTCCCCCAAAGCAGAGTAGACAAAAAGCACTTTTTGGCAAATGCTCGATAACAGATCAACCAAAAATGATGGAACTCGAGGCAAAACTGTGTGCGTGTAGTGCTTTAAGGAGTCTGTCTGGAACACCGTACATATTACTGTCTTTGTTGTGTGTCTTTTTATACTTTTTTGTGTTATGACTGAGCTCCATGTATCTAGCTATTCAAAGTATCATGTGTAATGCAACACATCTTGAAGGTAAATCTCTGTATGTACAAATCATTTTTATGCCTTTAATAAGCTGAATAAAACACAGAAACAGAAACAAATCCTGTTCTGTTCTGCTGTTGGATATAATGTCATTTACCCCTAGACTAAAATGATATAAGCTACAAAATGGTGGCATGACCTCTGAGGTCTACAGTACATCTCAATCCCACCACTCTGTACACACCTCCTTTTCCCACCTTCAAACACACCAGTCCTTCCCAACCTCGCACGTCATTGTTTTCAACTGCCTCTGAGGCTCATCCCACTGTAGCTCTCCAGTCATTAACCACCATCATCAATAATACATCTCTATCTGCATCTGCACGCTTCTGGCAGCACTTAAAGCCAGTGTGGGCTGTGGAGATTGAATTACTGCTGATCAATAGCCAGGGGCAATGAGACGGACTGCACCATTCCCACTGGGAATCTATAGCTCCGCCTCCATAGGAACAAACACATGCACACACAGACAAATACACACATGAATGTATGCATGGATACATGCTGGTTACGAGTATACCTACCTGTTTTTCGGCACCACTACTACACACTACGCCATCGCATTACTATAACACTAGACCAGCGCATAATCTACCTGTAAGACCTTGGCAGGGATGTGGGAGTTTTACTTTGCATACTTGACCAGAGTGTTTTCTTAGTCTTCTAGAGCTTGCTTATCACTTCAGCAGATCTGCTTAGCTTCAATTTCTTAATGCCATTTCTGACAGTGAAAACGTCAAGCAGGAAGTGCTTTTTATAGTCTTTTTTTTTTTGGAAGTGTCAGTGATTGTTAGTTTCATATCCTCAGTTGGTTGCCTTAAGGAGCCCATGGCTTTTGAGTATAAACACGACACCACGAAATCAGAAGGTGTCACATCCGATTTAAGGCCTAAAAAGTTAAATAGGCAAAGTTATGAGACTTTATAAAAATAACACTAGTAAATTGATGGAAAGGGTAGACAAATATTGCACTTGCTACATGTTATTAATTAATTTCTTATACCAATTTCAGCAAATAAATGGTAATAGTGAATTAAACTATATTATTAGTGTTTGCATGATGCATAGCTGTTGTTTATCTCTTTTCAGTGAGAAAATTAACCCAATAATTTCATTTTTGGGGTCCCCAAACTTTCTATTTATTATGCAAAAAGAAGAAGAATGGATTTCTGCTGTTTGCAGCCTCTTTAAAAGCACTGCACAGCACAGCACTATGAATTTACACAGGCAAATTGTGAGGCAGCATTGGGGTGGTAGAATAATTATAGATGACTTTTGCAGAGATAATTTTAGCATTTCCTGAATGAAATACAAATACAATCACTAATCATTGGCAGCAGCCAAGGCAAAAACGTACCTCGTCACTTGTGTTCTAGTGGTGAAATCCAGTGATCGCATAGATTTGAGTACCTCAATACATCCCATATACTGCAAAGACACAAGACAAACACAATTAAAAACTGTTGGATTGCGACTGTTTCTTCATTGATATAAGAAGACAAGAAATCTGGCAAAAAGTTCATCCCTAGTTATTATTGCCATTATGCTGCTCTATTTCTGTGATTCTGTGATTAATGATGTAATTATATAATGCATAATTTTAATATTAGATTTACTTTCTGAATGAACAGCCTTGCATCTGCTCTTTTGAATTTGAACTTGTTTTCAATGAGATGGTTTGTGTAAGCGTAAAATTGCTTCATATAAATTTTAATCAGATTTTGCGTCTCAAAAAAAAACAGTGTAAGAATTACCCCACCACATCATCTGACACACACCCACACACACTGAAATAAACACACGGATGTTGATAAGTTCACACTTCACATAAACAATGGCATAGAAGTACACAAGCAGAATGCCACATATGCTTGGGCCTTAATCAGCAGCATGTAATTATGTAAGGGGGCAAAATATATCTTTTCTGCTGCTGCAGCTAATCCTTAGCCTCCAAGTGACAGAGTAATGAGTGGGTTGGGGATTGTAATTACAGCAAACCTAAAGGATAGGTGGATAAAAGCTCTGCACTTGGCGGAGGTGGGGTCCTCATGGGCCTTCTGGGACAAAGAGAAGTGCTCAGACAGCAGGTCATGCCATCTTGGGGGAAAGAAATCTCCTTGTCCCTCCCTTATTGGCTGAAGGATAAATAACAAGGCCTAATCTTAGATAGGGCTGAGCAATCAGTCAGTTGCAATTTGAAAGAGTGAAATTTTCTAATTGGAATGTAAATCATGTTCAGCATTATTCAACATTATCTTAACAAGTCATAAGTCAGGAAATATCACCCAAAAACATAAAGAATAGCACTTGTGAACTTCTATTCAGTACATCTCATTTACAAAGAAAATGTGCTGGACTTTTTGGCGTAATAACAGGTAACACATTTCAGTCACAAGTGTAATATTGTTATTAAAAAAGTATTCACCCCAATCTAACACAAATGGGCCAAGAGTGTGATACTTGATTTGGCTTGTCAGGAAAAATGATGAGGCTTATCTAAAAACAGGGAAACACATTTGCTAATATAATAGTATAATTCATTACACAAAAAGACGACGCCTCCAAATGATTAGTTGAATTTAATGTACTGTTTATTGCAGCAATGAACAAATGTCAGACAGGCTTTCATCACGAGTATCGCTCTCGGATATTGCAGATGTTGCTTTGTGAAAGCAATGACCTGGAGCTTAAATTCTGCAGCATGGTTCTTGCGTTGTGGCATGACATCAATTTAATTGTTTATGCTCAATTACGTTATAATGTCACTATCGGAATAGAGCTGCAAAGTTCTCCAGGGGTCAAGTTATTTGCTTTTACTTCAGTTCAGTAAATTCAGTAACGCTTTGGCTAATAACATGAGGAGGCTCATCTTAGAGTTTTAGAACATAAATGAGCATTTTCTGCAGCTTATAGAATGGGGTGGCCTTTAATGTGGGGTGGCCTATTGTTGAGGAAATACAGTACTTCATATCCTTTAAAACTGGTATTTTAAAAGGATTTTAGTAACAAAATGTGTAATATATTTGTTTTATTTATTTGCATAGTGTATTGTTTTTTGCCCTTTACTTTACTTTGGCCCCCAAGTCTGATCACACCTTTATAATTAAGCAGTAACTACTATGTGATTGTTAGGGTTAAAGCACTGATTCTAAGTCTTTATATTGGGAAGTCAGCCATTTTAGTTTCCAAATGGACTCAGGTCATGGAGACTGGGCTGAATGAGGTTTTGGAGGGAGGAATAAAAGGCGGTTCTTCTGTGGCATTACTGGGGAGGTTTCTTTATAATGTGAAGGATGTAAAGAATCTTAAAGTTTAAAAAACTTAAAATTTAAATCTGAAGCTATGATACTGGGACTGCAATAATGTGAAGTATGTAAAAAAAAAACTTGTTGTACAGATGCTATAAACTGAAAAAATAAAATATTGTTCATGAAAATATAAAATAATGTGGTAAAAGTGATATACACTGTTAACTGGCTGTTATCTGAAGGTTGACTCATAACAGTAATCACACATGCCAGCCATGAGGTACAACCAAACCTGTCTCACCCTTTCAAAACAGGCTCATCATGATGTCAGACTGGCAATTATACCATACAGTTTACTTACACCACGCACTTTTTTACATTTACACAGCTTTTTGCATATGAAAGTTCTACACAAACTCCTTCATCTTCCCCTCAACCCGTATGAAAGGGCAATGCTAATTAGATTTAGCAACATGACTTCCTCAACTCAAACCAAAACTCTTTTCCAAAAGGCTTGAGTGCATTTTAATGAGATTAGGAAATGGCGGAAGTGTTTAATCTAGGAGACGAGGTCTGCACCCTTGCTCTAGGCCTCAGAGTTCCCTTTGTCACAGGACTTATTCCTGCTTGATATATAAGTCTGCCATTCTGGAACGGCCATCTTTCCAACAACAACAACAACAGAGTCAGAAACTTCAAAACAAGCTCCTGTTTGCTACAATGCTAAATGAGGTGACATTTGTGTGTCTTCAAATCATCAAATGTTCTACCTGCAGACCTAACATGGATGGCATTGTGATTCACATCTCAACTCACAGTATTGTAAGTATTGATGACCATTGGAAATAAGACCGTTTACAAGCCTGCCCAGTCTGAGACTCTTCAGACCTGGCTAGCAGAAATAAAAACTCAACATTGTGGTGTTTTTGTGTGTGGATTTTGATTGATTAGACCCCTCTGACCTGGAGACGTTCTAAAAAGCATTATATATACCATTCTATAGTTGATTGTACTTAAATCTTACCAAGAGCCCCAATAAAGCACGTGATACAAATGACTGTGATTAAATGTAATTGAATAGAGGAATGAATGTGCCTGTGTAATATAATTAGGAAGCATGCTCAGGCCCAGATACTCTCTCTCTCTCTCTCTCTCTCTCTCTCTCTCTCTGGGGTTAGAAAGAGGCTGTATAAGAGGGTTGAGAGAAGATCATTGCCATCGACGTCAACCAGTCTGCCACCTATAGCAACCCTTTATAGACCATAAGGGAGCACACAGGCTACGGCAAATGTCAGGAGCACTTAACATTAGAGTACTGAGTACTCTGTGTATTGTTAATTGTGGAATATAGTGGAATATCTGGCTTTCACAGAAAATAATATGAGGTAAAGTAATTCCTTTTGTTAAAGCTTTATTTCTGTACGTATTTATATATACACACCCCATGGCAGCACTGGCGCAATGTATTTGCCACCGAAAGCAATATATCTAAATTAAATGATAGATTCTGCCTCTTCCAACAATGCACCCATGCAACAATACAAGTTCATTGTTCTTGATACAGTGTATGTCTTCCTCTGCGTCTGCAGCAACTTGCAACATTTACTGTTTAAAGTAAAGCCGTGGAAAGGCTGCTAAATATAATAAAGAAGGAAGTATGGCTTAATTTAATAATCCCGTCACTCACCCTGACGATGTAGGAGGCCCCCGTGCTGCTGATCTTCTTGTCAGGGTGTAGCCAACCCTGGGACGGTTTGTGGATGAAGCTGCCCTTGTGATTGAGGTCCTCTCCTCCCAACCACATGCCTTCCACCCTGGTCCTGCGGTTCATGCCCGTCCGGAAGCTTCCACTGCCCCCTGGACTCCCCTCTGCCACCCCCACGCCCCCAGAGCTTCTGGGACTAGCTGATCCTGCCAAAACCGCTGAACCCCTCTGCCTGGCGACGGCCTGCAGGGAACAAGAACCCACACACACAGGGTCACAGGAGTTGAGCACAGCAGCCAGGCTTGCCACTGGCCCACTGGCGGCCGCGGCCGTCCCAGAAGCAGCCGGGACAGCCTTGCCAGAGTCCTTGCTAGAGCTGGAGCCCGAGCTGGAGCTGGACGGACTGCGGCTCAAGAGAGAGTTGGAGAACTTCCACTGGGGCATCTTTGGGATCAGCATGCAGAAAGTGGTGACACCATCTCGCTCGCCATCTGGGCCAGGCGAATCGGGGTCTGCCAGCGCCTGGGTCTGTGGAGGTTGGGGGAGGTTGGCCGGCTCAAAAGGTGGCAGCGGTAAGCCCGGTGCAGAAGAAGGCGCCACTGGAGTGGCCACCACCACCTTCCCGCTCATGGCCAAGCTCTGCATCAGGTCGTCGGAGGAGGTCACGGAGTCGTTGCGGAAGCGGCCATACTTGGGCTTAAGTAGCATGCCCGGAGAGGCAGCCCAGAGCAGGGGAGGGTCGCTGGCCACGGGACGATGGGGAAAAGGGGGAAGGGGAAGGGGGGGGGGGAGTAAGGGAAAACAACGCAACAGGAGAACAAGGGAAATCCACAAGAATCCTCTGGGAAGAGAAGTCTCCTCTGTGGAGTTGGTGCAGTGCTGTGATCAACCCTCTTATATGCAACACTCACTCTCCCTCTCTCCTTCTCTCTGCTCTCTGACTGCCGGCCCTCTCCCTTAGAGTGGCTCGGTTACTCCCCCCACCGCTCTCTCTTTCTCTCGGTGATGTCATGATGTTATTGCTCGTCTATCAGCCCTGCCCAGCTGCTCTCAGACACCATTAGCTAACGCACATCTGCTCAGGCACCTCCTCCCAGCATCACACCACACACTCACACACACTACAGCCATGTAGGTGAAACAAGACAATATGGACAAAACATTATATGTTAGTTTCACAGTATATTTTAATATCAACACTATACACCAGTCAGTCGCAAGGTCAAACCAGCGACGAGTGGGCAGTCGGGAAGAGATGGCACTAGAATGCAGGGTCCTGACATTCCTGTGGATGCTACTTTGCCACGTGCCAACTACCTTAACATGGTTGTAGACCAAGTACACCCCTCCATGGCAACATTACTCTTTCAGTGACCTCTTTCAGCAGGATAAGGTGTCCTGCCACACAGTAAATATTGCTATGTATGTGGCCTACACAATATTAGGAAGATGGTTTTAATGATATAGTTGATCAGTGTTAAACAATAAGTACACACTATGATTTTTTTTTTTTTTTTTTAACAAATTTGAACAAGCAAACACTTGCCTGGTGCAGTGGTTTGCACTGTGGCCTCACAGCAAGAAGGTCATGTGTTTGATCCCCATGTCAACCTTCTGTGTGGAGTTTGGTGGCTCACCCTATGTTCCAGTTTCCTCCTACTGTCCAAACGCTTGCGGTTTAGTTTGATGGACTACTCTAAATTGCCCGTAGGTGTGAGGGTGTGTGTGTATGGTTGTCTGCCTCCTGTCCCTGCCTTGGGCCTGTAGTCTATAGGCCATACAGAGCTGGGATGGGATACAATTTTCCCACAATCTGAAATGGATAAGCAGCTGTGACAATGAATAAATGAATAATACAGTGCCTACAGATAACAGTGTTATACTTGAACAAAACCACAAGGGAAAGTTGCTTTTCAAGAATGAATTCAAGAAGCTAATATGGCGTCATTGGTTGAAATACCTTTTGGAAATTTGAGCCAATCTTGCCTACAGTTGAGTTTCAGTTGAGTTCTCAATGTTTGAGGGTTTTCTTGCATGCTTTATACTTTTGAAATCCAACACAACACTTCAGTGGGGTCAACAAATCCTCTTTCAAGCCATTCCTTGGTGAATTTGCAACTGTGCTTAGGATCATTATCCTGCTGATAGTTCTACCACAGCTCAGCTTCATCTTGGACAAATGACTTTGTATTATCTTCCAACGCTCTTCGATATGATGCAGATCTTATAGCTGAATATAACACTTTCACCACCATGCTTATATATATTATGAGGTATTTCCGTGGGATGTGTATTTGCAGTTCACTGTTAACTTGTTCAGTTGCAGTTTAATTCCCCTGTTACCATAAGTTTGAATGAAGTTCCTCTACTCTGAAGTCATTTTTGCTTCTGACCTGATGAACTTGAGATAACTACCTTTCATGTGAAACATCAGACAATGACGATGTGCAGCCATGGTAAGAATCCTGCCCTAAAGGATCTGTTACACGACTAAATAGGAGTAAAGAGTAGAAATCGAAAATACCTTATTCTGGTACTGTCTCATCTTCTATTTTTGCTCCACTCTCCACTTTAGTTTGGACAGATCTTCTGAGCGTCTTGCTCTCTTTTTAGGGTATGTGCACTGGGCCTGGAGTGAACTTTTGGAGTCTGACGCATGCACCCTGCCTGCGCAAGAGGCAGTGTTTGTTTTACAGAAGTGCCATTTCCTTTGTATGTGATGTCACTGTGCCCTCAAGCGTACATCAGCATGCTGAGCTCCACTCTGCAATAGTAGGAGAACAAACAGGAAACACAGCATTGCTACATATTCCACTAGTGATTTCTGTATCAACAAATAGACGACAGCAGTTTTTTTTTCGTGGAAGCCTTAGTCATGTGGTCAAACACAGTCGCCTTCCATGATATAAATCAGACCTTCTGAGGTGCTGTGCTTTTTCCAGGCAAACAGGGACAATTTTAGCTTTCAAAAATGACTCTTTCTATGACTTAATATTCACTGGTAGGTTATTTTAGAAGAGCAGCCAATGAAGCCATTTCTAATTAGTGAGAGTAATCCAAAGTGTGTGCTCCACCATTATATCAGGCGTAATATAAGATCAAGCAATCAAGCACCACTTAAGAGAATTTACAACCAGAAAAATGAGCATTCATTCCATCTCCCTCATTCTCTCTCTCTCAGTACATCAGAGCCCATCTCAGCTCTCCTGGGAATCTCTTCTAAGGGTGAGTGAGACTGAAGCAGGCTCACTTTCTGTGTATACTGAACATGCTTATAGACAAACAGTTCAGCCTATTGTATGAGAGAGTCCTCACACAGTGAGAAAAGCATTACAATGTTCATTTTTGTATTATTTTCTGCTGTGATGACTAGCTGTCAGCAGTTAAAATATGTATTTAAGTATAAATTCACATGTTTGCATATAGGGCAGTATTATTAGTGGAGTACATATGGAAGGGTGGGAGGTAATTCCACTGAGAATCGGGTGCATTTGGGCCTGCAGTGAACAGAAAAACCTTTCTCTAAAACCTTTAATGGCCCCTTTATATAGGTACTGACACAGTTGCACAACTAACAGAAGGATCCACTTTCTTAACAACACCAGTGAGCTCCATCCACACTATACACAGCTCTGAAGTCTCTTCTCTTATTTTTGATGCTGGTTATCAAAGCGCAATTATAATAAATCATGCAAAATACAGAAGGATTCCATTCATATAAAAATATATTTTTTAAATATAAATATATTAAATATTACAAATATGTATGTTGCAAAGGTTAAAACTTTTTTTATTTAGCCAGTAGCAAACAGCTGGATATATTATTTGTGAGGATAAACCCCCACAAGTATGCTATTGCTAAATAATCTCATACTAGGTATTGTTTTTGAGATTTAAAGGGCACTATAACGTTAACATGGAGGTTAGGGTAAAGCCCCATTATGCATTTCTGGTATTTTTGCTACAGGATTCCCCCTACATTTGCAGAGAGTATTGCACTTTACACAGCTGTGGTAAAAATCAATCATTATTTACCCCACTCAGGGACACATTTGTTGAAGCTGATAACAAACAGGAGAAGATAACGTCAAAGTACATGTTGACTTACGAGCCAGAGAGGTAGAGTTATTCTACAAAATTTTACACAAATATGAGTCAGGTACTACTATTAGTACTATGATTATTATTATTATAGCTAGCTGCTCTAGTTGTTAGTGTGTGACGTGTACTGTAAAGCGTTAACCAGTTCTAGCAAGAGGTTTCAGCCACTGGACACCAGTTATGAGCTCTGGGCTCATAAAATCCAAGTTAAATATAAGATTATATAATATTATTATATAATATAATTCTACATATCCACTGACTATTATCTCAGAGTGATATAATCAAAAGTATAACAACTTGTGGGGCAAAAGAGGATGTAGAGTCAACCAGCTCCCCTGAAGTCTTTACTGGTCCCCATATTGACACAGTTGTACACTCCTTACTCACGGAATCTTCCCGTTTCCTACCACCATTCATCAACAATAAGATTCCTGAGATCCTTTTACCTCTTATTTATAACGCAGGTCATCCAGTCATTATTTATCACTACAATATTAAATAGGACATTATGTAAAGGTTTTTAAAGTCAGATACTAGTGGGTGGAAGGCTGTACATTGGGACCATCATATTGTTTTAGATGCAACAGTTGTAAGTAAAAATTTTATTTTTAAATTGAAAGTAATTTACGCAGAATGGGGTCCCATTCCATTTTTGCACTGGGAATCTCTTAATATAGTATTTTATAGTGTTAAAATTCTTAATGTAATGCTAATTGATCCCACACATTCACAAAGGGTAACTGGATTGAGTGTAAAATTCAAAGAAAAGAACATTAATTGGCATAGAACTTTATATACTGTCTCTGAACAGGCCCCTCACACTCACATGTCATTTACATCCATTCTTCACGAAAGCAAAACTGGTTCTTCTAAGCCATCACTCCGAAGAACCCTATTTGGCACTTTTATTTTGAAGAGGGCATCGTGAGAAAGAAGTCATTTAAGGTTTTTCACTCTGATCTAACTCATCTGTTCGGTTCTGATCAGAAACGGCACCGGCAGTGAAAGTCAAAAATCCAGCAGATTTCTGTATCTAGTTCATTTTTTTAACACTGAAAATAAATCTCAACTGAGCTGAGATCTTGTTGCAGGACAAAGTTGACCATCAGGAGCCAGACTATACCTTAAGTACCAGCAGATGTTTTACACTAGGAAGTGATCAGAAAGAGATCTGGAGACAAGAGTGCAATGCAATATTTTTACTGTGACCTTAAAATGAGGCATTGAGGAAAGAAAAAGCATTAAATATTTCTATTTAGCCAAACTCACCAACATTAAAGTCATCTGCAGATCAGGTTCAGAGGGCAGCAGTAGGAAATGAAATGCTGGGTACAGATTTTGTAAGATCTGATCAGCTCACCAGTGGGAGTACAAGCACACACACTACTGTCACCACAGTTTATCCTGTTACACACACACACACACACACACACACACACACACACACACACACACACACACACACACACACACACACAC
>JBBIGC010000039.1:10684638-10715062 GCA_037576955.1 Lepidarchus adonis
CACACACACACACACACACACACACACACACACACACACACACACAGAGACTGTAATGATCCCAAAAGATTAAGTTCAGGAGGGACACATCAATGCATACTATTGTCAGGTGGGCAGTTACCTCTGCATGAAGATTATAATTCAGAGGCTTAGATTTGTGCACACAGAGTTAAGCTCAAACTGGAAGCCAACTCAAGAAGCACTGCATTTAACTTCCTCAGACACAACACAGAGCGAGTCCACTCAGTCCCAACGGAGCCTCGCTAATCACTTTTTCAACTCACACACAAAAAACCTATATATTTACCGCTAATTACCACTTCTCTTCATCTGCACTAGCTTATTTTATTCAATATTCCACCCATGTTCAGTTTGAAGCTTAAATGTGCTCTGTAGATGTACGGACCCTGAATCCTGCGGTGCTACTGGTTTATATCTCGCAGGTGAGCGAAGGGTTGAACAGCCAATACCTTCGTTTAACCCTGACTACCTCGCAAGATCCAACACGCACAAGCCTCCCTTCAATCTGCACTTCAACAGGATAAGCACTCCAGCACCTGTCTGTAGCTGACACACACACACACACTCCTGCAGGGCGAGTGCAGCTGGTGTGCAGACAGAGGGATGGGTGGGGGTGGAGGGGGCATTGAGTATGAGAGACATACAGAGCAAAACAGATATATATATATATATATATATTTTTTTTTATTACCTGCGGGAATTAGTATGGGGGTCTGCTCCGGTTCCTCTCCTGTAGCTGGCTCTCGTTCTTCCACCATCACCTCCACTACAGAGTGAATACACACACACACACACACACACACTCATAAATATGTTGAACAAAAACTGGGAAACAAAATGTTTAAAGTTTGATGCTTTTTCAACCCTCTAATATGTTTTTCTAAGGTGCTTATAACAACCAACGTTGTCAGGGATGTGAGGTACTCACAAGACCAAAAACTGAGAACCCCAGACTGTCTGTTAAACAATTTAATACCGTTTGCTACAACTTAATAATGATTAATGATTAACTTAATAATAACTTAATGATTGTGTTAAAAGTATGAGGTCAAAATGGCTGCATTACAAAAACATATGGTATTATCCCCTTAAACTGAAACTGGCTAATAATGCTAAATGTTATGCTGAAAAATTCTCATATCTTCACAATTAAACAGACATAGGAACTGTTTAACACTTCGGGCCAAATATAAGGATGTTTAAAAAAGCTATTTATTTAAATTAGATTATTTCAACTAAATATTAAGCGAAGCAGCACAGTGGTGTTGGGGTTAGCACTGTTGCCTCACATCAAGCTGGTCCTGGGTTCAGTCCCCTGTTTGGCCAAGTGGAGTGTACAAGCTCTCCTCGTGTTTGTGTAGGTTTCTTCCGGGTGCTCCGGTTTCCTCCCACTTTCCAAATGCTTGTGATTTACGTTGACTGGCTACTCTAAATAGCCCATAGGTGTGAGTGTGTGTGTGGGACTAGTTGTCTGTCTGTGTGTTGCCCTGTGACTGGATAGCTGCCTGTCCAGGTAATACCCTGTGCTCTTAGTCAGCTGGGATCAGCTCCAGCTTCCCCATGACTCAAAATGGATAAGCGGTTTGGACAATGAATAAATGAAAACTTCAAAAGACCTGCGTTGAAAAAAAACAGGTAAATTATCTCAATATCATATATGTTAAGTGCGCTGCGACAATCTGAATTTTCTTTAAGCATTCACTTCACTCAATATCGGTGTCAAATTTAATGTTCTGGCATTGTGACCTCCCTAAACGCACCTTCACATTTTTTTGGAAAATGGGTTTTGGAAAATCTTGATAAAGTTTAAAAATGCTCAGAGGATTTCACCATTCTGTAGTTTCAGCCTTAGGTGGATTCCATAACCTGCCCCCAAGGAGTACTTTCAGAACTCCCAGCGGCTCTCGACACTTCAAATCTCACTTCTGGAACATGATCAGTCCCTGATTTTTGAGCCTGTGTTTACGTAAAACCGAGCAGAGCACCACATGTATCCAAACAAACACAAGCGGAACTCTTCGCCCAACGCCGCTGCCTCTTTCAAGCTGGCCGACAGGAAGGAGTGCTTGGCACGTTCCGCCAGATTTCCCACACGGCCTTTTTCTTCTGGGCTCCCCCTCCCCACGGCGCTCCGTAAAAACAAGAAAGCTCTTTTGTTGTTGGTCTGTGCGTTGGAAAGGAATGTGACACGGATTTTCCTTTTCCCCCTTCCTTTATTATTTTTTTTCCAAAGGGCCTTGGACAAAAGTGCCATGTCATTTGAGGGTGCCCTGTAATACAGCAGAGCCTGGGAAGTGTGTGGATGTATCTGTGTGTGTGTGTGTGTGTGTGTGTGTGTGGTTTGTGTGTGGGGGGGCAGTTTTTAAAATAACTACCCGTCTGCACCTGAACAGCTGTTTCTACCAACCAGGCACACACACACCTCACACTTTCAAGGATGAGCTGGAATTGATCTCCAAAGCTGAGCTTGTCTGGACAAGGAAAGGCTGTAATTGCAGAGCTTTTCATGTCCCCACTATGTATGCTCAGGTTTAAGAGAAAAAGATGCTAAAATTCTTATTATACAACTTTCTAAACACACATTACATATAAATTGATCTTTAGTATTGAAATGAACAGCTGCTGTTTGAGGATCTTCTCTTAGGGAAACTCATTATAGAAGTATAACTGTAAGAGCATTGGGGGCGGGGCTTATAAGTCTAGAAATACACTTATAGTTGCAATGTCTTCTGGTAAGAGTTTAGGTCATAAAAGCTCTTTCATTCTGAATACAGTGGACGATGACTGTAAATAACGTGTAGCTGCTCGGGACAGTGACCAAAACTTCAGAAAATTAATTCCAATTGCACTAGCTACACAGTTTGGAGAGTGCAGCGGTTCCCAACCCTGGTCTAGGAGAACCGCAATTCCTGATCCAATAAATTAGATAACTAACAAATTCAAAACGTATGATCAAGTAAAATACACTGAATATTGGTTTAATGCAAAGATGCCTAGTTCCAGTCCTGGAGGGCAAGATTTGGGTGATTTCTCTGCCCATCTGATGGGTATCAGTCTGAAATGCTTCCTGACTAGCAAGCTAGGTGACTGGGCAGGACAAATTTGTGAAGAGTGATGTGGTGGGACAGGCAAAAAAGTGTAAGAAATAGTAATATTAGAAGAGGGCCATCCCCAAACTGCTAGGGTAAGATGTAGGAACACTTACTTTGAGGGCATTGGCTGAGGAGCACCTGTTCAATACGTGTGCCGTTTCTGCAGGCAGACACCTCTAGCTGGCACTGGTTCTGGTAGAGCTGGCCATCGGAACCACACACTGGCTCGCCATCATACCCACAATCCCTATAGCATGTACAGCGCTCGTAGTGTTCTTCTTCCGGACAGCCAAACACATTATTACACTGACTGCTCTGCACAAAGCCTGTGGGCAGAACGCAGTAGAGAAACACAGTAACAGAGAGAACATGATAATAAAATGATTAGGTGAGGTACAGTGGTTATTAAAGGCCTTCAGAACCTTCTGTATTTCTAAATTTTGAAGTAAACCATCCAAAAAGAAGATGAAGACAAGCCAATTAAACAAATTAGACAAAATTATACAAGGTAATTTATTTATACAAGAGAATAATACAATATTACAGATAGCAAAATAATTTAGATGTTGTCAATACTTTAACTTGGCCTATACGGAACTGTATTCCAAAACGTCTTTAACCATTCTTTCGTAGAATGACCTCTGTACTTAGGATTGTTATCTTGCTGCACAGTCCACTTTCTCCTAGAATTAATTTCACCAACAGATATCCTGACATTTCTGGTTCCATCAATGCTGGCTAGCTGCCCAGGCACAATGTAACAAAACAGGCTTAAACTATGAAACTTTTTTTATGCTGGAATGCAATATTGTCCTTTCTTGAAACATATTTCTCATTTAAACCAAAAAGTTCTTACAAACCTGCCATGCACAGTATCATTATTCCGTCCTGATAGTGGAATCATAAACATAAACATTAGTCAAAGTGAGAGAGGCCTTCAGTATAACCGGGATTCCTTTGTGATATCACAAATTCTTACATGCCTTGGATTGATTCTTGTTGGTTGACAGTTCTTGGGAAAAGTACTTTTGAACTTTCTTCTTGTTATCTCTGTGGCTTGGTGGTGGTTTTGTAACTTTTCCTAGCCTGATCAACAACAACTACAAGGTCCTCAGGAATCTACTTTGTTAGGGCCATGGTACTTTTCCATAAACATGTTTAGACCACGATTTTCCTAAAATAAAATAGGTCACTCACACTTAATTGTCACCCTAATCACCTGTCACTCTAATTTTACCTTCAAATTAACTGCTAATTATAGGTTCGTAGGAATCATAGGTTCAATCCCATCATAAATCATAGGAAATCTGATGTTTTAGCCTATATTTATGCAGAATAATAAACAATTCTAAATGGTTCATGAACTTTGAAGCATCACGGAGTGTAACTTGACATGCAAACTCTAAGTATTCTGGAGATCCATCTTTACAACAATTTGACATCAAATATGTTAGGGTGAGGCCACTACTATAGCAACAGGGCCAAAACCCAGTCATCTGTTGTAGCAACATCAGCCACTGGTAATAAGCGTGCCTGTGCTACATTGCAAACAAAACACGCAAAGAGATCTGCAGGAAAAGCAAAGAGTTGAGTAGCGTCTGTTGATAGAATGTTTCAGTTGCACAACTCCCTGCCCCATTGCTGTAATGCAACAACAATGTGTTATTGTAATGCACCAACAATGCACGCAAGAAAGAACAGAAACACATGGATATAAGGCATAGAAGACACTATCTCATCTTAATGTTCTGTTTCTGAAGCCAGACCCTAATTAAAATAGACATGTAAAATCAGAAGCACACCCCATATTTCAGCTTAATCAGAATAGGGATTGTGCAATGTGACTGGATCGCATAGAAGCTGTTAGACCCTTAAACAGCGAGTAGCTGCAATAAGTAAGACATCGTCCTTTTAACCCTCCTGGGGTATGGCATATACATCTTCAACATTTTCATATATATTTAAAATCTTCTTTTCACTCAGTTTATTGAAACAAGCACAGATATTCTGCTGAAAGAGTTGTTTGTAAATCTTTGGTTCAATAACCCATTCGTGTCTTTAAACAGAGGAGAATATATTTGTTAGGATTTTACTTGTTGAGTGGAAAGGAAAAAATAATTCTTTATATTTTTTGCTTTTTTGTGATTTCTTGATAATGGCTTAATCTTCACACATTGAGATTATTAAAGAAAAGACTGCACAATTGTTTTCAGTGCTCTCAGTTCTAAAGCCTGCATGGTGTCTGGGTGCATAAGTGCCTATTGAACTGACAACTTGCACATCTGGAAAGGCATCATCATTACTGAAAGGTTTATACCGTATTTCCCCAACGATAGGCCACAGCTTAAAGATCAATTTTGCAAACCTGGTGTTGGGGGCGGCTTGTTCAAATGGGAAGGCCTATATAATTATAATTCAGTTTGCAAAAAGACAACATCCCCAAATGATTAGTTGAATTTAAATGTACTGTTCACTGCAGCGATGAACCGTTCGAAAAGCAAGGCAAAGCAAAGATAGATCAGTGATGACGTTCTATTACTTAATTGGCTCCAGCAGATCTAACCTCTCCTAAACTTTTTCAGCCCTTTACTACATTACATCCTAGTATATAGTACAAGTTATATATAATACAATTTATCAGAAATAACAGGAACAAAAGTTAATTGTTTCATATGAACGACTGGAGGGTGGGGGTGCTGCTTTTGAGCAATTTCATTGTTCACGCTCAAAGGTCTCCAGGGGTGAGTCAGGTTAGATGCTTTTACTTCAGATTGGTAAATTCAGTAACGTTGCTGCTAATAACATGGGACGGCTTATCTTAGAATTTTAAACATAAGCATTTTCTGTGGCTTATAGAATGGGGCAGCCTATAAGATGGGGAAATATGGTACAGATTTTAGAGCAACATATGCTCCCTTCTAGACGATGATGTTTTTCAGGACTGGCCTTGCATGTTTTATAAAGACAATGCTACACCGCATACTGCATCTATAACAACAGTCTGGCTTTGTAGTAGAAGAGTCTGAGTGCTGGCCTGTCTGCAGTCCAGACATCTGGTGCATCATGAAAAGAAAAAGACTCAGGACTGTTAGCAGTTAGAATCCTGTATCAGAGGTGAATGAGACCACATTCCTCTCCCAAAAGGCCAGCAACTGGTCTCCTCAGTTCCCAGATTCACAGACTATTGTTAAAAGAGTGGATACTCTTTTAAAGATGTGTTGCTGCTATCAAATTTAAAATGAATAATTCTTTTCTTAAAATAGTATATTTAATCAGTTTTCTTTATTCTATTGTGCAAAAATATATGAGTATTAGATTTGCAAGCCATTGCATTCTGATTTTATTTACCTTTTACCAATTGTTCCAACTTTTCAGGAATGTGGGTTATTAAAAGAAACAACTACTTACATATATTGCACCAAATAAAAGACTTTACATTTATTTTGTATGTTGGGCACTTTGGTCAATTTTGGTTACTTTAAATTTGTCACATAAATAAACGTTTTGTTTATTTTTATGGCAAAAAAACATGTTTTTGCCATATAGCTCACACCTAGTGGTGACTGTACCTGTCCATTGGTTTCTGGAACTTTCCACTTCATTACAGGAGGTACCATCACACAGCTCCCGCGCCAGTGGACTGTTTTCACTCACATTATAGAAACGAGTGGCTTCAAACGCTGTACACACACACACACACACACACACACACACACACACACACACACACACACACACACACATACATACACAGAGTCAGTGCAGCTATCTGGTGGGATTTGCTTTTCACAATTGCACAGGAATCTTACCTGGTTCATAATAGTCATAAACCTTCACTGGCACTGGTGCCGTCTTCCCCACAATGTACTCTCTCACTGCCTGGAAGGCTACACATGTCATGCACTGACTGGGAATCTGCAGAAAGCAATAAACAGTATGTTTAGCAGTGCCAACCCAGACTGCATGATGCTACACTCATTTTACACACACACTTTTCCATTCGCTGGCAAGAAAGTAGTTGAATTATTGAAAAGCTGAACAGGAAACAGAGGATGAGGATGTTTAACTTGTGTTGCGTGTCATAAATAGGCCTAAATCTCACCTCGTCGAAGTAGAAGAGGACTTTACGCCCATCCATTTCATACCTCTTCAGTCCAACCCGTTTGTCCATCAGCAGCTGCAAACAGAATAAGCAGTTTCTGAAACTGGGCGGGGGTTGATCATTTACCCCAAATCTGAGGATTTAAATTTTAAAGCTTAAAAATACACTTTTACTGAATCCTAATAAATCACACAACTTAGAAAACAAACTAGGAAGCTCATGAAACTTGTTGCGACTCAGAAAAAGAACGGAGACAACCTAATTAGGTGTAGATTTAGCAGAACTGCCCTGTTGTAATCATAAAGCTGGAGCCAGAATAGTTTCTACACAGACAATGAAACAGTCAAGTTAAATTAGACAGATCCTTTATTACCAGTGTGTGCATATGTGTTTTAAACATGTCCTGCTGAGACATGGTAGACAGGGCCAGGGTTCACTCACACACACACACACACTGCTTCCCTCCATAAATTGTCACTTAGGACTTTATGTACATGCTTGTGTGCTCTGCGCACATACACAAAACATTGCATCACTAAAAACTGTACTTTCACATAACCTCAATTTTCATTACATCATCATTGATTTTTGGCTGCCTTGTGCTGATGCTGTATATGGCAACTCCTCTACCTGACCACAGTATAAGGAGATTACACCCCTGAGCAACCTATCAAAACAATGAGACATGACGGTGTAAGTGAGCCTAGATCCCATAAAAGTGGTGGAATGCAAATGGAGGTGGCCATGTCATAAACATGGAGCCAGCCAGAGGTGGCCATGTAAAGCCAGCTCGTTAGCAGCTAAATGCGCTAACGGGGTTGTCTTACCATGGTAAGGCCCAGAGCGTAATTGTAGCACATTGCTCCCCCAGCAGCCTTTGCTTTATTAGCGCGCATGACAGGAGGCCTGGGGCTCATAACATGGCCGTAATTAGAGACATGCAGCCGAATGGGGGCTGGCGTAGTGACCTAACCTAACCTCCGAACTCCATATACCTCACCAAACCCTCTACCCCCCATGTTTCTAGGCTCCACACCCCAGTGAGAACTGGGCATTTGAGGGTAAGCCCTGACCGGGCCTCACCTGGTCCATGCTGCTGTTGTGGAGGTTATAGCTCCATGGAGAATTTGCAAAGGCTCCATGACTCTCTCTTAGGAATTGGGTAACTTGAATGAGGTCAAGATGGCTGACAGCCAGACATGCTTTTATATGCGACTATAAAACCAGCCATCTGATAATATTTACACAAACACAGATATAGCTGCACAGCCAATCCCATGTATTACGATACTTTTTATGATATAATTTTCAACTTTAAAATAGAGCAAATAAAGGCTTTAACATGTGCACATGTGGATATTTGATCAAATAAGAGCCAAAAATACCTGAAAGACAGCCAGAAAATGAGTGGTAAGACAACAACATATATCTTCTATGCTCAAATCCAGCAAAAGGCATGTGATGAGTATGTATGTCTTACTTTTTCCAAGCTCTCAACATCAGCACGAAAGCCTGAAAGCAGAGGGATCTCCAGGACAGCCATGTTAGATGACCCAGGATGTAGCCACCTAAGTGCAGGCAGAAAATATAAGGCCAAGCAGCTGATTTGGAATCAGAATCAACAGACTGACCGTGACATCAGGGTCATCTGTTGTGGGCAGTAGGTCTTCAGTGACTAATGATACAATGTGTGGGTATGTACAGGACTCTATACTTCAAAACATTTATACCACTGTTATACAGGGTAGTAGTATTCGCCATAGATATCAAGAAAAACATAAACATGACATTTAAAAATTATATACACTGACATTACAAAAGTGTGATTACAACTACTATCTGTTCCAGACTCAGTGGCTTAATTTAATAATTTATTATCCATGGCTATATTTAGTATTCACTGTTGGCCAGTTTTGGCATCAGAATTATATTAAAATAGCAAGATGATTTTGGAGTTTTTTTTTAGACCGCAACTATATGTTTGTTCATAAATATTGCATGTGGCCACATAAAATTACCTAGATAATTCAGAATGCTTTGCAATTACTTCAGATTTTAAAGGATTAATAATTGCATACAGTCTTATGCAAATGTTTGGCCACCCCTCGATACATATCATATTTTGGTAATTTCTCAATAGGACAAAAAATACACAATATTTTCAGCAAACATTGACATATAGTTCCTTTTTATGCCATAAATTGAACAAAAATAATAAATAATAACATTATTAAGCCAGTGTGCAAAGGTTTGGGCACCCTCCATAATCAGTACTAAGTAACACCTCCTCTGACAGATTTCACAGCTTGCAAAAACTTTTTAGAGCTAAAAGTCTTTCAATTCTTGTACTTGGGATTTTCTCCCATTCTTCCTTGCAAAAGGTTCTAGCTCTGTAATATTCTTTGGTCGTCTTGCAACACAACCCTAAAGCATGATAGATCCACCCCCATGCTTAATGGTTGGCAAGGTGTTTTTTTCATGAAATGCTGCTCCTTTTTTTCTCCAAACATGCCTTTGCTGATTGTGGCCAAAGATTTCTATTTTAAGCTATATTATCAGTGCACAGAACTTGTTTCCAAAACTCATCAGGCTTCTGTAGATGTTCTATTGCATACTTCTGAAGTTGGATTTTATAATGAGGATGCAGGTAAGGTTTTCTTCTGCTGACTCTTCCATGAAGGTCTGCAAGCACAGTGGAATGGTGCACCACCACTCCTGATTCTGCTAAATTTTCCTACAGGTTTTTTTTTATTCTGATTTGTCTTTCTGACCAGCATACACGCAGTTCTCTCCAAAGAGAGAAATAGTTTTCTGGGTCTTCCAGATTTCATCTTGACCTCCACAGTTCCCCTGAACTGCCATCTCTTAATTTCTCACTGTGAAAACTGCAAGCTGACAACACTTTGCTATCTTCTTGTAACCTTCTCCTACATTGTGGGCATCAATAACTTTCATTTTCAGAGTCTTACACAGCTGCTTAGAGGAATTCCATGGTTGTTGAGTGTCCACAAGTGTGTGCAAAAGGTTTGAAGAGTCAGAGTATTTGTAAAGCATTTACATTAGATCTAATGAGCTGATTAAGGTCTGAAACAATCTGATATATTTGAACTCTTAGGGTGTCCAAATTTTGCACAGTGCCAGAATAATGTTTATTTGTATTTTTGTAACTATGCATCAATGTTTGCCGAACAAAATGTTTTTTTTTCCCCATGTCCTAGAGAGACTGTGTTAACGTCTTTTCAATTACAAAATCACAAAAATCTGTTATTTATCAAGGGGTGCCCAAATTTTTTGCACAAGACTGTATAATCTAGACTGCATAAAGGCTTCAGCAGAATAAACCAAACGTTTAGTTACACAATGGTGAAAATCAGAATGCTATGACATGAGCATGCCACTTAAACATGCAGTGGGAAAAAACACATTTTTAACACACATCACACTGGTAACAATTAATATTTCTTTCAAACTAAAAAAACTCTCAATCAGGGGTAATTTGAATGTTCTCTGAATGTGTGCAATCGGCTCAGAAAGTGAGCAATGAGGGTTATGATGAAAGTGTTCATAAAACAGGACCAAGGTGCTCCTGAATACCTGGTACAGGCTTCCAGGGTAAGGCGGTAGTCCAGGTGATCCTGGTGGCCAGCGGGGTCCTCATCCTCTACTGGGGCCCTGCGGGTGCGACTGAGCTCAGAGCGGTTGTCAGCACGGGAACGGGGCCGATAGGATGAATGCCATGAGGAGGAGAGCGGAGCATGGCGCTCTTGCCGGGGCTCCTTTAGTTGCATCATTAACTGGAAGGCCGGCTTAGCCACAGGATCGGGGACATTATAGGTCACATCAATCTGAAGAAAGAGAAGCAGGGCACTTACTTTTGTAATATAAATGGAGATCTTGCTGGACTGGTATTACTGTATTTAGTGTATGTGAACATTTCAAGAAAGTCGTGGAAAAATGTGCTGACTTTACACATATGCTAAGCACAGCTTCTTTCATGTGGTACGCTTGTTTGCAATTAACGTCTACAGCACAAACTTAAGCTTGTACTTGAGGACTTGAGCTTAAGGCAACTTTAAACCAAAATCAAAAAAGATTCAGGTCCATTTATTACACAGAGATTTACTTTCTCCAAAAGCAACACAAGTAATTAACTAACCTTCTTTATACATTTTACTTTTTAACCAGTGGGCACTTCATTTGGAATGGGCGCTTAAGGTTCCCATTTTTCATCATAATCATCATGAGCACAATACACAGCATCCAGGCGCTGGGGAAATACACTACGCTGTTGTTTTTCAGGGCTAGTTTGAAAGAGTCTTTTGTTTTGTGGGGACAAGGTACTGGGGGGGGAGGGGCCTCCTGTCCTGGGGGTAAGTAATTGCAAAAGAACATACTCTTATAGTACAATTGCCAAAGTTTTACCAGATCCAAGCAATTTCCATGAAGGTATGTGGACATTTAGCACTGGATAAATCCTGAGAAATTCCTCGCTAGAGAGTACAGAATAAATCCAACAAGAAAAGAGGACAGAAAGACATACCTGCATCAGACAGCAGCCTTCTCCTTTGGCACTCACAAACAGTCCTGTGGGAATGCTAGGTATCTAAGGGTAACAGAGAAAGGATAAATAAAATGTAAGACAAAAGACAGAACCGGGATGAAAATTAATGAGGGACTCTCAACTCAGAAAAAAAAATGCTAATAAGAGGTTTACTAAAGCCTTAGAGCCTGGAAGTCATGGCCTTCAACAGAGAAGGAACCCATAAGTTAAAGTGACTATTTGTCATCGTGCACACACAAACTAAACACAAAGTGCACCACAATAAATGTAACCTCTGCATTTACCCCATCACACATGTACAAATGGAGCAATGAGCAAAGTTCTAACAATTTGTCTCTCCACATGTAAACAAGTGAGACTAAAAATTCTGGTGTGGTTAATATCATGTTACAAATATCATCCATATAAAATGTTTTACATTGATGCAAGGTCAATGCAAAAATCAGAAACTTCCCAGTTAAAAAGAAAAAAATTCCCTAGTTGAAACTGGCTATACATGTGTATATATAGTTAAGTCAAATGTATTTAAATAGTGCTTTTACTGTCATTGTAATATATAATATTCCTTGATATCATTACAGTATATTGATATCAGTTGTGTGGCGTAGACCAAAGGTTTTCAGGAGAAGAACCCCACAGCAACGGTGAGGCATATCGGTAGACATTTACTGTGGTTTTCTTGCCTCAGTGACTGGGCAACATGCAGTCAATGATTCAACAATACATTTGGCAAAATTATGTCAGGAAATCTGTCCAGAAGTTGAATTGGAGGTGGACATTCACCAAGGCATGGGTCAAATGAAGGGTTATGGAATGGCTTAGTCAAAGCCCAGAATTGAACCAAACTGAAATGTTATGGGCCGATTTGAAAAGGTAGGTATAT
This sequence comes from Lepidarchus adonis, assembly GCA_037576955.1. Classification (NCBI taxonomy): domain Eukaryota; kingdom Metazoa; phylum Chordata; class Actinopteri; order Characiformes; family Lepidarchidae; genus Lepidarchus; species Lepidarchus adonis. The sequence goes on from JBBIGC010000039.1 coordinate 10,697,298, forward strand.
TCAAGAAAACCTTAAACAATAATTTTCATGGAAAATTAGTTTTGAATGGAAGAATGTAAAAAAAAACAAAAAAACACCTATATGTTATTTGTCAAAAGGGACTTCTCAGGCCAAGGGTATGTTTATTTTCCACAGATGAATATAACATATGTTGATATTTGTGGTGAATAAGTGATTTAAAAAGCTACTTTTGTTTGTGATTTTATTCATGTACATGACTTTCACTTGTCAGTAAGAAAAAAGGGTAGAGCTTGCCTGTTCAAATGTGAAAAAATCGACGTTTTCTGTGAGATGTATTTATTTTATTGAGTCTATTAGTCTATTTACTGGTAAAGGTATTGAATGCCAACATTCTAGTTTTGTAAGCTACTCAAGTAGTCCATGGTGGCTAGGTTGAGAATGAGGGACCTATTTATTTACCACAGCTTTCTGCAGAATCTTCTTATTATCCCGCTGAAGTTCAAAGGTCTCTTGAAAATCCAAATTGGTTGAGGCCAAGGAGATGGTAAGGTTCACACCGCCCACGTAAGACAAGATGGCGTATTCTGATAGTGCTTGCAGGGCTACACATGTATCCTATAACATTAAAATGGCAAAAAGAGACACAGTTCAGCTTAGCAGCTTAATCTTGATTAATTTACATCATTTGGCAGATGGTCTTATCCAGAGTAACGAACATGATGAACGCTAGGGGCTAAGGTGCCTTGCTGAAGGGCACTGTCCGGTTCTGAGAATCGAACTTGCGACCCTTCGGTCACAAACCCACTTCTCTAACCATTAGGCTACAGCTGACCCCTGAATATGATTTATTCTAAATATGAATTACCAATGTTACGTATGCACTGCTCAATACCTGAGTTGAGGAGAAACCTCCAAGTGCATTCCTTTGCTGAGACAACCATTTGACTACAGGAAGTGCAGATGCTACGTCACCCATCAGGGTGTAAGTAAGCAGACCATAAGCTGTCATCTCCACCTCTGCTGATACCACTGATGGAAAAATAAGAAACATATTTTTATTTATTTTCTTTACGTACAATTTTTTTTTAGCTAAATCTAAATCCACATCAAGCCAAGGCCAGCTGGACTGCATATAAGTAGAAAAAAAACTTCGCTCATCTGATTCTTTAACAAATCTAACCTAAAGTAATGTAAAAATATGTAAAATAACATTAAAAAGAAGGAGCAAGCCAAATATTTGAATATATGATATATTAATATACTTTTACACTAATATCAAAAAGCTGATGCAGAAAAATGTATATATCAATTCCAGCAATAATCAAGTTCTCAGTATCTATACAGATAAAATGTGATATTGTACCTTCAAATTCTTACTACTATAGTATTTTACTGATACTCTATCTACCATATCTAATACAAGTATTTATTTTAAGGGACTAAGTAAAGCTGGGAAGTAATGATACCTGACTGGGAAAGGCCATCATTAAAACCCATGAAAGTGTCCTCATCAGCCACAGTGCTACCAGTGAGACTCCAGTGGGTAAAGCCATCTGTACACACACAGTGGATAACAGTGAACAGTAAATAAATGCATTATTTCTGAAAAAATGGCTTCGTTGATGTTGAAATGTTTTGCTTCAAACGGATATTTCAGATAATTAGATCTGGAGACATGTTGATCATAAATAATCTGCTGTAATTAGTACATATGGGATTAACTTCCGCAAGAATGGACCTTCTTAGATTATATTAGGATTTTTAAAAGTTCAAGTTAAGGTCATTAACCAGTACAGATGTTGTAATACCTTGGGTGATAGCCATGTGGTTGAGGCGTCGGAGGGCTAGGGGCGCATAGACGCTTCGTAGCAGTGCAAGAGCATATGCAGAGAGGGCTGTTGTGTATGGGTCATCAGCAGAGTACGTATTACTCTCCAGAAAATCCTTAGCTTTGGCCACAGCTCGCTTCTCCTTCTGCAAAATATAATATAATTTTTACTATAAGGAAATAAACATCTTATTTCAAGAATCAGAAACATGTTTTTAATTTCTTACCCAATAAACTCATAAAATCTCAGTAAAATCAGGAAACCCAAAAAATGTGTTCCCTAAATACCTATGATTTGAAGCTTCATATTAACCCCCTTCCAATATAGATCTTCACAATGAAAATTCAGTTTGAGAGCAAGAGTGTGAGAGAAATCGGAGTGATCTTGCACCAGTCAACAATCTCAAGAGCTCTGCATACAACTGTCTTCAGCAATTACCAAAGGAAAAACACATTAAATCACATCTGGATTTGACCTAGCTAAAGTGTGGGATATGGTTTCGTTGTCAGTAAACTGAACGTTTTGGCCAAAATTCAACACTATATATGGCGCAATCCTAACACTGTTCATTCCTCAGTAAACAGCATCCTGACAGTGAAGCATTGGCAACATAATGTTATGGGGATGGGTTTCCTTTGCAGGGAGTGGGTGTTTTTGTAAAATTGAAAAATGGATGGATGGTGCAAAATACAGGGGCATACCTGCTTCAGTAAAAAAAACATATGTAATAAACTTCACCTCTCAGAAGGACAGTGATCCCAAACACAAGACTAAATCAATACAGGATGCACAAAAGGATGAATATTCTACAACAGCCAACTCAATATCTAAATTTCTACCTGTGGAATCCAAAACCAACATGAACAAACTGAAGCAAATATGCCATAAAAATTTGACAAAAATCACAGTATACAAAGCTGGTAAATATTTACCACACCATATAGTCAAACCCTGTTAGCTCGCCCCTGTTATCTCACCAAACTCACCAAATCACAAAAGGCTGCAGGGCAGATTTCCTTCAATGTTATTTACCCCATTACGATAGCTCACCAACCCTGACCCTTGCCAAATTTAGGGCCCGGACCAACAGGGGCGAGCTAACGAGGTTTGACTGCACTTAAAGCTGTTGGTGCAGCAAATAGTGGTCATTCGTTTATGTTTTTGCTAGTTTTAGTTTTACATTTTTAATGCAATTTTAACTTGGAAAATATACTTTAAGAGCATATTTGTTTGCAATGGAAATGCTCACTGGAACAAACAGTAATCTGTAATACAGGCAGATCTGATCAGGGGTTGACTACTACACTGTAAGTATAATAAACTTTCAAAATTATGTCAAGCCATGTACTTTAAAACATGCATATCACTCTGGTATACCTACATTTCTTGTATGTGTATAATAAAAGTCACATGACTTCATTTTTACTGCACAACTAGTCTTTTAAAGCATAAGAAAAAATTGTTTTAGACATCCGTGAAAATTATTTATTATAGCAGCTGAAGACACAATTGAGCTGTGAGTTGCGTGTTGCAAAGTTGTTTATTGTTGCATTTCAGCAAGTCAGCTCTCAGAATCTCACCGCTTGCTAAGAATTTAAACTGGCCTTGGCTATCTGTGTTTCTGCACTGGACAGTTGTTTATGAAGCTCAATGCTATGGCAATAAGGCTTTCGGAGAGAACCTACCCAGTTTGGCTAAAAAAAAATTGTTTAACAGCAAACTTTTACACACTTTATAGTGGAATTGGTTTCTTCTTATAAAGTATTCACACAGTAATAAAGTATTTGGACATAGCAGTTTTTTCAACTGCTGTATTTCAGGCACCTGAATAGATGACTGTAGACCACAGTGCAGACTAGCGGATATATTAGTCCACCCATATTACTTATGAATGTAATTTAGCTTACATTTTTGTAATATTTTCTAACAATATTTCATTTATTTGGTACTGGTGCAGACTTTCATCTGCTCCAGATGTCCTCGTTCTCATGGATGCTATGCCTGATCAGCTACTCATGTTAATCAAGGCAGTCTTCCTATCATTAAGTCAATCTGAAAAAGGAAGGATTTGGCCTTTGAAGTAAGCTAAGCAAGTGATTCCTCTTGCCCTTTGAAGAGTCTCAAGATCAGCTTGCAGGACTGGCAAGTTTATGCATCAAAGAGTTGATGAGAAGGATTGGGAGCCAAAACCAAATCCGTCATTGAAACAAATTCCAAGTTTTGCCAATGAAAATGTAAGATAAAATCTATATGAATAAACTTGGTCTAGACTTGCTTAGTATTAAGAGTCATGATTATAAATTATATAAGCAAATTAGTTTACCAAATCTGTTACACCACTTTATATACAAGCAGAAAGAAATGCGGATGAGTGAAAATTGGATTTATTGTCTCATTCATTGTTTGATTTTATTATAAATCACTTGATTTAGACAGCAGGGCTCCATAGCACATTTCCGATTTCCGATATCAGGATGGTGAGACTAGTGCAGGGGCCTGCTGAGTTATCTTAAGTGGGAAGAGTTCTAGAGGAAACTGTGGACCCAGTGGCAGACAAACTCCTTAGGAAAAGACCCTACAAGGAACTGAACACTCACCTCAGTTGTAATCCCAGTCTCCAAGAGAGCAGTCACTACATATGCTGTAAGTGAGATCTTTCCATGAATTCCACCCTTTCAAAGAAACAATCAGATTTAGTTTCACAACAGTGAGAAGAAGATCAGTCTCATTAGAGGTTCCTCAGCAGAATTATACCTAACTGATGCTTGTTTGTCTTCTCAGATTGTTCACAGCTTAGTCATTTAAATCTTTTAAGTTACCTGCAAGTCTTTGTTGAGTATTCTGCCCATAGCAGGAAAGGAGCCTTCTTCTCTTTGGTGGCTGATCAGCCAGGCTTTAGCTGCTTGCAGTTCCTCAGGGTCAATGAAGATGAAACCACGAGACTGAGCAAATGACTTCAATACAAACGCAGTCAACCTGCAGGTGAAAAGGAAGATAGAGACCATCATACCAAAATTTCACTATATTTTTGCAAAAGGTCTTTGAGCAGTAATTTAGCTCAAATTTTCTCCTCAATTGGTGTTCAAATAAAAAAAAAGAATAAATCCAATGTCTGGAATATAATCGATAATGGCATCTGATAGGTGGTGTAATTTTCTGTTCTGGAGATAAATGTGAAGATCGGTGTTGTGGGACCAAGCAGCTGTTCCATCTGGAGACTCTGGAATGATATGATATCCTATCAAGTATGTTTCTGCATACCGGCATATCAGAGCAGCATTCCACACTTTAACTGACAGCTATCCTGGAGGACTCTTTTCTCCAAAAGCCGTCCTGAGTTAACTTCATGGTGCATGTAAGGATGAGCTCAGAGACACAATCTGAAACAGCTTAAGGCAATAGTGAGGAGCTCGGCACAGCAAGTGCTCCCATCTCCATAAGTCATAGCAACCTCTCCCTACTCCAGGCTGTGCCGACTTACTTTAGCTTCAACATGGCATGTCATGACAGCATTCCTCTGGGAGCTGCCAAGAGATAAGGCAAGCTGCTTCGTCAATGAAAGAAGAGATCGGTAAATAAACAGCCAATTTTTTCTAGTATACATTTGGGTTGTTACTACAGGAACAAGCCAAACACCCACTCATTAACAAGGGTATGATATCCAGGCCCTGGATGTTATTTCTCCCAAGAGGAGGAACAGGGCTGGAGCCTCCGGCCTGAAGGAATTTTTATAATGTTAAGTAAGACTGTGTCAGAGGCTATAATGGCTTGGCCCCTGGGAGTGGCTCTAGGAAGTGTAAACATGATTTAGAGGGCAAGGAAATGAAGAGACAGAGATGAGGAGACAGACTCAGCTTCTTCAGGTTTGCTTAGGTCCTACAATCAGTACTTAGCTAAGGTTGGCATCGGCAGGGCACGTGCTCTATGAGATACATACGGGCGCTGTACAATAGGGATAAAATTCCATATTGGAATCACACTGCTGCATAATGTGACATATAATAAACTTTATATTATGTTACAACAAAACATTTGAAAATGATTTTTTGATTAATGCTGCATTATTATTGGCCAAATGATTAAGCCATAGGTCTTCAATCATTCAAACACATACTTAAACTCATTTGGAGTATGCAAATCAGGGATGGTTTGCATAATGCATTTTACTGTGAAATGCCAGTATCATGGTGACACTTAACAATGTTCAACATTAAAAAAAGCAACAGGACAGCCTCACTCCATAAAGTTCAAGGCTATGACAGAAATACAAGGATACAGCCTCAGATTACACCCTCAATGCTAGAATTCTGATTAGCAAGTAGCTAACAAGGTTTTGAGGGATTATCAGGGGTGAGAAACACAGGTTACAGCCACATGTGGCTATCATTGGATCCAGACATGGCAAGTATGTGAATGATGCCAAAGGATGGGTTGCTAGGTCCTGAACAGGACACAAACAACTTTCCTTCCCTCTCAAAGACATGCTAATACCCGGCTACACTCACCTAAAGCCTACCTTCCAGGCAATGACTAGGAATGTTCTCTGATTAATTGTTCATGCTTAATTCCAGTTCAGTAAGTGCTGTTTCCACTAGACCAGATTCTCACTGAATAGCTTCACATCACCAAGGCACCAAAATACTGATGGAGACACTAAATACTCACTGTGCTATTATGGCCAATCTTTTCATTACAAGCTGCAATTTCCTCTCCCATTGCCTAGCCAAAGCTGGGACGTATTAACTCAGCACTAAGGCTGCTGTTAACCTGGCCTTAAATGAGGTGTGCTAGTAATTAACTGTGGAACAGAAACAAAGACGGAGCTGTTCAATCGGATATTTTTCTGATTAATAAACTGTTGGTTACAGAATTCACACACCTGCAAAGGGCTCCAGCTTTGAAGGTAATGCCAAGATAAGGGCACAAAATGAAGTCAAAACACCTCTTAATGCATGTTTCCCAAGTGAGCATGTGTCATGCACACAGATGGAAAATTCTGCAGGATATTTTGCCAGTTCAGAAAAGATCGAGAGGCTAATTGCTTCAAACAAGATGTGCCCTACTTTTAGCCTTGTGAATAACCAAAGCTAATTCTCCTTTCCTGTACAGGCTCCCACATGTCTGACAGCATAAGGAAAGAGCACTATAGCTAGCAACAGGGGAGCTAAAGGCATCCATTCTGAACTATCAGAAGGAATTCCCCAAACGACATAAATCAGGGCCCAAACGACTGGGTCAAATAACTGGGGTTGGGTTGCTTATTAGGACTCATGAGTCTAGTTAATGCTGTTTTAACAATTCATACCTCCATAAAAAGCATAATATTGACTCAATAAAAGCACATTACCGATATGTGCCTACAGGCCATACAGGGGAGACAGCAGACACTTAGAAGTAAAGTTGATGAAGCATATCTATGTACTGGGAGTCTTCATGTTTTAAAATTCAGACTTACCACATGCTTCCAGAAGAGTCTCTCTCTCCGAAAGCACTATAGGAGCCATCCTGCCGCTTATATGTCAGCTGTCTCTGATATCCTATGAGTTGTATTGAGAGAGTGAAAGTATTAAAATGTTTTAATTCCAAGTGTTTAACCTACTACTTTTAAGTTTTTTAAATGTGCCAGATACTGAATTCTGGGTTAAGGATCAAAAACTACATTTATGCTGACACAATTCTCACAGCAGTACCTTGCAGCAGGTAGTCTGTAGCTTCTGCCTCCACCTCTGGACTGAGCTGATGAGTTTTATGCAGATATTTGAGCACAAAGACATTTGGAGCAAAATGGATCATATTCTGCTCCCCACAACCAAAGGGCAGTCTGAGGAGCTTGTCCAGATTATTGAGAGTAGGACCCATTACATCCCCTAGGACACAATAAAACAAAAATAAAAACATAATTTTTTACATATCACTACATATCTTAAGCCACATGCTTATTTCTCAGGTTATATGAACTATTTACTACTGTGAAGCTAATTTGTAAGTTTTGTATTTTATAGAGAAAGTATATAAACAGTACTTATGGGACAAAAATAGCGTTTTATCTCGATTCCATTGTACATCGATTATTTTAGCCAATGATATGATACCTTAAAATCTGCAACAATTTGATTCCCTTACAATATGGAGTTAGCAGTCAGTATGTAATATTAAATTTCACACAATCTGCTCACACACAAAAAATTCTAATCTGAACATTTAATTAACATATGAACATTAATTGTGGAATGAACATATACATTTTCATAATAAACTATTTTGGTCGATGTATTAAAACAGGTTGATTAATTGTTACACCCCTAGACATAGATAGATGGAAATTCACTGGGGTCCAAAGGGGTTGACATAGAATAAACTAAACCTTCTTACCAATCATTGAGGCGGTAGCTCTCTCTGAGCCTGGCACCACATTGTGAGGGACTCCCAGCGTGAAGGCCTCATTGTGGTTCTCGTCTACGTCTTCTTTTCGCCAAATCTTGAACTCACCCACTGAACCCCATCCCGTGGAGAAACCGATGTGGTTTACCTGAGCTGTTAGGGGCCCAGCCCACTTCAGGATCAGCGACTCAGTGGATGGCTCAGAGCCATAACCTACCTATCAGAGACAAAATGATGTGACAAGGAAATGAATGGGTCTAGGTATGAACTTTGCAGTTGGTTTGTATTTACTTAATTCCAAGCTCCTCAACGCCTCACAATGCTTTCCAGATTTTTCATACTGGCAACATCTTGGCAAAATTAAGAGGCAATTAGTTCCTGCCGTGTTAGAAACATGCATGGCCTCATTCAGAGGAAATGAAGCAAACATGACTCTACTTTAATTTAATAATTACACACTGGAATCCAATTGCGTTCTCCTTAAAAAGTAGTTTGATGAATATTACAATTTACTAGTGCTGGGATCTCATAAAAAGTGGTAGCCACACCTTGGCAAATACTACTTCCCCTAGTATCCTCATGGATTTTGGCTAAATCTAGCAAATGTAACTCTGACTATAGTTAAACAGAAGTGGCTATGCAAGAAAAATTCAGTTTAATTGCTTCTGAGAGTGAGCATTGTCAAATTTCATATTGGACATGAACCCTGGTCGCCGCGAATCACTGGCCATGAGTCCTCACAGGGACATCGACCAACCAACCATGACCTCACACAAGCATGCCATTAAAAACCCAGACTTTTTGCCAGGGCACTCCAATAGACACACTCAGAGAAGCCCCTTTTGCCCAGGCGCCAGTAAACGCTTACACAGAAATCCTATGGCTCTGGGCCAGTGCTCCAAAATCCAGTGCCCACAACTAGTCCTCAGCCAACACAGCACACTTTTTTATTCTATTTCTGGCTCATTCATTCATCCCACAATCTATCCATTCACCCAAATATCCATGATTAAAATCACTAACCAAATAGAACACTGATTCCACCATTCCTCCGTAATAATTTCCTACCTGCACACCACCTTCCCTCCAGCTGATCCAAAAGCTACGGAACTCATCCCAAGACAGAATGCCTGGTGTTGAGACGCTAGCCACAGATTCGCCCATCTTGCCCACTGAAATCCAAGAGCGGGAGTTCTGCCGACCACCTAGTACCACCTCCACCATTTCAGTGCTGTCATGAGCACTGGGTGCCAGAGCAATGTGGGCGTCGTTGTGGGTCTTGACTGATACTTGAATGTGTGTGACCTTTGATGGCTTTTTCACATACTGGTATTCAAACTTGTTTGGCGTGGAGATATGGATTCGTTCTGCAATGAAATACAACATAATGCACAGATGCATAAATATCTCAACGATCAAGTAAAACATATTCAGTCATGTAACACTATAATTATTTACACTAGTTTTGGCTGCCTAAACTAATCCTGAAAGTTCCAGCATGGATGCAGGCTTTCTTATCCAAAAGCAGGAGAACATATGGTTCCATTAGTTTAATGAGATTATCTTATTCTTCAAACAACTAGTCATGTACACTCTTGATTTGTTGGTATGAAAACACTTGATGAATAGACACAGACACTCCTGTTGTTGAGAACTACATTATGTTAAACAAGAAGCTTGATACTGCACTATAGAACTGACACTTATTGAGGTGGTTGTTTATGTGGGGGCACTGAAAGAAGTTCGCTTACCATTTGGACAGAAGAAGACGCTGTATGTATACTCTCTAGGCAGACCTTCAGGCTATTGAGACATAACAGGTGAACAAGATTATTCATTTTGAATGTGATGGCAGCAACAAAATGAAAAGTTTTAAGTGTATATATATTACTCCAGTAGAGATATCAGATGGTTAATTGGTGTAGTTGAAGTTTAGAAGTTGAACATGACAAATGTATTATGAATGTACTGAAGAACATTACAGATACAACTGAATTTCAAATCAATTGCATAAATGCATATAATACATTTCTTAATCTTAATTCTGACCACTTAATAAAACAGTCAAAAGCTTTTTACAGCCGAACACACTACATTTGTTTTTCAGTTTTATTTTCAAATTCCAATCTTAACCAAATGAGTCGGCAGTCAGTCTCACATTTTTAATCTTCTACAGTACATAAAATCATTATAAGATCATAAAATCTATTGACATCTCTGTACTAAAGGGAGAAGCCTGAAAACCAGTACTCAATGACTATGATCTTCAGTGCTTCAGTCAGAACAACATTAAAAACAGACATGATTCAACAGTGACAACCACTGACCAGAGGTTCAGGAGAAAAAATGTAACTATGCGTAGATCAGTCCTAACATTAAAAGCACTTGCTTATAAGCAACCTTCATGTTAACCAAACAACTCTTACAGTGATTAATTGTGAGTTGTGGGACCTTTGTTGGTGAATTAATGCACAAGGCATGAGTAGAGTAAACATGTGGGAAGGCACTACTATGGCTGAAAGATATATAGAGGTTTTGGAGCAACACATGCTGCCATCCAGACAAGGTCTTTTCCAATAAAACATTTCTTATTTCAGCAAGTTGCCAAACCTCATTCTGCAACAACATGACACTGTAGTACAAGACTCTGTCTACAGTCCAGACCTGCCAACCACTGAAAACATCTGGCACATCATAAAATGAAAAATAATACAAGGACACCCTAAATTTTGATTTAAAAAAACTCCTACAGTTCAAATGGGACAACATTTATTTGCTGAAATTGGGATTAAGACAAAAGGTGGTGATTCTGAAGACATGAAATAAATGTAGAAATGTGTCAGATTATGTTTGGGAATTTACTCTACAAAAACTGATCTCCAGGAGCTATGTGGGTGAACACTACAGTAAGTACAGTAAACATAGCTGAGTAAGGGTAAGTGCACCTCCTACCTCTACCAACACACTTCTGCGCACATAGTCAACTCCTTCAGGACTCCTGCGGTCCTCCTGCTCCTCACCCGCTTTGCCTGCTTTACTGGACTGCAGGCCATCAGAGCAGCAGCTTGGCTCGCTGTATGCAACGGCGCGAGCTGTCATCAAAACAAACCACACTGAATTGCATTAGCCACTACTTACTGATCTATTATGAGAAAAATTAACATCAAACCAGTGTAAAAATAGGGGTGGTTAGAACAGGTGACCATTTCAGCAAACCTCAGTTACATAAGCTCCTGACTTACTGTAAATAGATGAAAAGGACTAAGCAAATGTAATAACTGTGCCACATAATGGTGCCATTTACGCTATACAAAAACCCTGCTCATCTTTATCAACCATGATTGCTCGGGATGTGTGTGTGAAAGGTGTGTGAGGTACACACACATGGGTCTACTGCAGGATGGCCATAGGCCAGCACAGTCTCTTTGTGTGTGTGTAGTGAGAGGGAATGACCGGGGTTCACCAAGACTAGGACAGAGCCATGGGGGGCTCATTAACCAGCACTGACCCGCAAACTCATCCACATGCCACTGGGAGCAATGGAGAAGCCGGCCTCCCTTACCCAGCACCCCCACTGACCACCAGCTTTGTCCCCAGGATGTACCTTTCTCTGCTATTGTTTGCTGCCCTCAAACGCACTGGGGGTCATTTTCCAGCAGGGACCATTACATAAAAGCCATGGCATGACTACTCTGTGAAAGTATGCATTGTACGCTTGCTGAAGGATTATTCCAATTTTAGAAATAATGTATGATATGAAATTTGTTAGCAAAACAACACTGTCAAAAATATACAGATTTCAAGGTTTGACTATTTTTCTTGTGTAATATTCACATTTGTTTGTGATTTCCTTCATGTGTCTGGATCACCACTGCACATGAAATGCACATCATGGATCTGTTTATACTTTGGTCTTAGATTTCCGCCTACTTTTCTATGAGTGAGACTCTTGTGATATAGCATTAGGAGACCTGGGTTCAACCTCAAAAAAGTAAAAAAAAAAATCTATTAAGAAACATGCTCATTTGTATCCTATGACACAGACACATGCAGCTTATAAATTGACAAGGTTTGTTAGGGTGGTGGGGTCAAACCTGGGGCACCCACAGTGGGGCTCACACCAGAGACTCATGCTGGTCACTGGAGTGATGATGCTGCTTAAGTCACAATCCAAAGCAAGTGCAGTGGGTTTGCAAAGTATTGATAAAAAAAAAAAAAAAAGATAGCAGAACACAGCAAAACCAACCATGATAGCATATTGCAGGACAGTACCACATGATATGGTCTAAATATGAAAATGAGTATCTAACAAAAAAAATCCAAATCAATTCCAAAATATCAGTGGTGGGTGCAAATATTTTAGCCAAAGTAGTGATGATAAGGTGTTACATAAATAACATCAACACTGCACCACACATCACGTGCACCTGCTTAACTTCTGCACTGGAAAAGCCAAGGTTCTGACCTGTGATGTTTGCAGTGACCAGCTCCATAAAGGACAGTACTATGAAGGTAGGTGCTGCCTCTCCAGGGGCCACACACTTCTTCCGAGTCAAATGATGCTTTCCTGGGTGACCCACAAACTTGATCCCTTTGGGAACAGACACTTTCACATGAACCTGCAGAGAATAGCCAGGATAGCCAGGATGTAAATCAGGATTTTCCTTCACAATTTATAGTACATTGTTAATGGAACTTTCAGCACACAAGGTTGCATCATATCTCCGGTCACTCGCTCTCACTTTCTAGCGCTCATGTAGCGTGACTTCCTGAAGGCTCATAAAGGATTTTGGGGAATTGGAGGCGCATTGCTCATTTTCCATGCTGCCTGACTCAGGGCCTCCCATAGTCCCTTAAGAATTCTGCCTCTGCAATAAAATAAATGTGCATCGGTTCTTTTTGCTGCGCTGCATCCACATGCCATAGTACATAAAAAACAGACCGCAACATAAGTATATGGATGTAGTCTACTAAAAATGGAGCCGATGTTGCAAATAGCAAAGCAGAAAATGAAAAACATGTGCATTTTAAGTGTTAATAAAATTTAAAAAATTTTAAAAAGGTAAATTTGTGCACGCTGGTTTCAAATGACATGAAACAGAAAATGTTTCAAACAGTTTCTGACATTGTATAGCTACTACTTCTGTTTCCCTACACAACTTACTTTTGTCTATTTTGCACTTTTGTCTATTTAGGATATGGGAACATTGTATTTTTGTTTTTTTTATGCTGCACTACTATTTTAAGTAGATGACCCTTTGATTGAAAATAGTCACGCTGACTTTTGGTATGTGAATTCTTCACGTAAACGTTGCATTCTATAATATATATATATATATATATATTTATAAAAACTTCAGGTTCTTGCATTCACTCTCACTCTCTCCTTTTCCTAGTCTATGTCTCTCCCTCTCACCTCTGCGCAGGTGGGGAGGTAGTTGTAGACGGTGAGAGGGACTTTGGTCTGTTCTCCACGGATCACGCTGTATGGAAGGGTGAAGTCGATGAAGAAGGGCTTGAATGTACGCAGTTCTGCAGGCTGCGCCAGCCCCAGACCCTTCTCCTCTGACAGACCAATCGCTTCCGTCACCCACGTGGTGATAGAATCTGGGACGTCCAATTGCAGCTCAGCTTCTCCAGTTACATTGCTGTCAAAGGTTTTAGTTAAGCGACAATGGCTAGGTGAACAATCATGGACAGGTAGATGGCTAGATATGGTAGAACTGAACTGGTATGATTTCAGTACCTGACTCTGAGGCAGTGCCATATCCACGTTTCAGGAAAAAATGTGCGTCTGTGTTTGACCGCCCTGTAAAAGAGAAATAAAATAATCAGAGAATCAAATTTTCAGGACAAGAAAAAAGGTTGTGAATAAGTTTACAAAATATACAAATTAAGACCTTAGGTGGGAGTAAAGCATCTACTTTAAGAAACTGTACTGGAGCAAGGCCAGAGTTTTGTTGAGACACCCTTGCCCAGTGTAAGTGGCTCTAGGGGAGTGCGGTGGGGGTTAAGTACCGAGTTGCTGAGCGGGAGTGCATAGCTGCCTGGGTGGAGGTGTGGGGCTGGAAAGCAGGCACAGCCTCGTCTGTGTACATGCCTCCAGTCTGCCTGTGATTCAGCCTCACCATGTCTGTCATCACCACCAAGCCTGTCTCCTGCAACAGACATATCCACACTCTCAGCTCTTCTTCAAGACGTTCAAGAAGTTGCTTTTTTACTGTACAGGTTGTAAATTCTAAAGTTTCATTTTCAGAAGCATCTTCAGTCTTCCCATATAGATTATATATATATATATATGCATATATATGTTTATTCCCACTGTTATATGAAATGATTTTGCCCTCAACACTTTCTGAGAACTTTTTGTAGGTGTTGTCTATTTAAAATAAACAAGAATGTCTAGGAATGGTCCTAGGGCTATGCAGAGGAAAAGTGTTTTCTCCAGCCAGGCATTCCTCATTGGCTGCGGGCACCAATCCAGTCATCTTTTAGTCTACTGTGTTTTCTGCAGCCATAGAAACGTAGAAAACTTTAACATCAATAGTTAGTTAGATCGATGGTTTGATCTTCAGTGATGTCATAGCCATTCATGGTCGAAAGCCTAAGACAGTAAAGTTGGCTTTTTTGGATGTATGTTAGTTAATGTAACAGTATTGTTTGTTCACATTCTACAAACATGTTGAGCTGTCTAATAACAGAGCAGAGCTTTACATGCTAACCTTCACCTTTCAGGTGGTAATTTTGTATGACTGGCAGAGTCCTAGCTAACGGGCACAATACTGAACATGAATAAATTAGGGAGCAATCTGGCAAATGCAAAAAATAAACAGAGCAGAATCTTAACACATCAGCACAATCCTGATTCTTACTAGGAAGACAATTTTTCACTTTAAAAAAGTGCCATAAGTAAAAGACAATGACTCATAATAATTTGTTGTTGCCCAAGTCCATGAATCTTGAGTTGGCTGGATACAATAATTAGTTAATACTACATTAATCAGGTATCCTAGCATAGTTCCATAGGTCAACACTGATAGTGCTGTATATTTTGCCTTTGGTAGTGAATATGTTTTAAATAAGTAACAAATAACATTTGTGATTTCAGATTTTTCCTCTAAAATACAATTGCAAATCTTCTCAACATGAGTTAGGATCTCCATCTTAAGGTTCTTATTTTTTTTTAGTATATTGTGACTGCACCACAACAAATTTCAAACCAAAGTGACCTCACCGTGAATGCAAATCGAGCGTCTTTGGTGATGTCCCAGTGCCAGGGGAACACAGAAGAGCGCCTCCGTCGTGACGACAAACCAGGCCACCAGAAATGGCCATCATCTTTGGCTACGCCACAAGCATCAGACACATCAAAATCAGCAAGTTCTTTGAACACCTGCAAAAAAACATTTAAAGCTACATTCACCAAACTGTCACAGATGCAGAAAGTCATGGAAGTATCTAATGTGTAAATTAACAATTAACCTGTTCAGGTGTGAGCTGGAAGCCAGGTTTTAGAAGGTACATACTCTTGTCCACAGTAGCCACACATACACATGAGCCCTTCTCCCCTTTCACTTGAAGGTTGACCGGATTGCCAGGCATTGACTCATTGGTGGACATAGAGACCGACACCTAGAGGACAGCATTAGCCTATATTAGCAGCGGAATCAGACAGAACAGAAAAAAAACAGGAGAATGGAAGCATAAGGCAAGAGTGCTGAACTTGAATGTCTCTCTATTGAGTGCTAGTGCAAATAAAATACCCTGATCTAGCAAATCAAGCACTTCAGATTTTTTTATTTGTACACAAACCAAACACCGGGAACAGCATTTAATACCCCTGAAGTAGCATAAAAAATGTAAGAATGAGATGCAGAGAACAGGTGAAGAGGAGAAGCAGAGAATGATGATGAAAGAAAGAGTTAAACCTGATTCTCAAAGCGAGGCAGGACAGGGATCTGCAGGCTGTCAGTCACCCCCTCTCCATTCACACGCACATAGTAGACAAGCAGGCGGCTGAGCGGCGCCATGGCAGCAATAATGGGGAACCGCAGAACCGACACGCAGCTGTCTGACTCATCTTGAACCGTAGCCCCAGTTGAACCTGGATCAGTAGACCGGAGGTAGAACACTCCATAAGGTATTTACATTTTTTATCTTTACTATACTAATTTGAGTTTTATGCCAATTACAGCTTTAACATGATTACTGTTGCTGTTACTCAACTGACCAGTGTCAAGTGGAGCCTGGGGAGTGGTGTGAATGTTCTTGTCAAACGTGACCGCTGCTCTCTTATTGCGCTGGACTGTGATGTTTGGATGCCTGTGCCCCGACTGGACAATATTTCCACGAGAGGTAATCTCATAGTGCAGGGTGAAATTGCAGGGGCAAGTAGATTTCAGCATGATCACTGCTTCCTGCCCAATCTGAAGGAACATTTTGGTCAGGAAAATGCTCAACAGTTAACAAGGTGCGCGGGAGCAAATAGCTGTAGCTGTGGTGATGTCTTGCTGGAAAATGACTGACAGTGTGGCTTTATCTAAAAGTCTTACTATGAGTGGAGCAACAGGACCCTGGAGCTGGATGTGACACTTGCTGGGAGAGTACCAGCTGCTGATTGACAGATAGCTGGGCAGATATTGGTCCCCTGCTGGTTTACCATCAATGGCTATTACCTTGGCCTAGAAACAACAAAGTAAGAACCAAGTTAGACAATATATGCAAAGAAATTATTTATATTTATATACATTATTTATATTTTTAAGATTATTTCTTAGTTTGGAACAACACCGAGATACAGTACAATGTGAGTATTACAGTTTTTTCAACATATTACATCACAATTATATTCCTAACACTAAATAAATATGACACATGTGACAGGTCAAATTTGGAGAAGAGCTGCAGGACTTCCCTCAGTCTCCCGGCAGCATGACCCTCCCACTGACCTCTAGCCAGACATACTGGGCAGCGGTGGGGATGGACGGGATTTCAAAAGCTGCCTTGCCATTCTGGGAAGTCAGCTCGGTGGTATAGACATTATCCTTGGGGGTGAGTTCAGCTTTTACACGGACTTGGACGCCATCCGCAGGGCTCCCATCCGGATACATCACCTCAATCTGGGAGATGTATACCAAAAAAAAAACTTTAAAATCTTACTAAGTCTGTTTACAGTAAAGAGATTAAAGGTTACTAAACTGTTATTTCTGTTACATGATGTATATCAGCATTTACAAACACACACACACACACACACACACACACACACACACACACACACAAAGGTATTTGGCAGCCATCGATTCTGAAAGTTGTCCCACTTAAAAAGATGAGAGATGTCTCCAATGTTCATCATAGTTACATTTCAACTGTGAAAGAACATTTTTTAAAAGAAATCCAAGAAATCACACTGTATTATTTTTAAATAATTAATTTGTGTAATTGTGCAGAAAATAAGTATTTAGCACCTAACAACCAGCAAGAATTCTGTCCCTCACACACCTGTTACTTCTTCTTGAAGAAGCTCTTCTATCCTCCACTCATTACCTGTATTAATGGCACCTGTTTGAACTCGTTATCTGTATAAAAGACACC
>JBBIGC010000039.1:10724656-10758143 GCA_037576955.1 Lepidarchus adonis
TTAAGTACATAACTCCACATGTGTTCATTCATAGTTTTGATGCTTCAGTGAGAATCTACCAATGTAAATGTCATGAAAATAAAGAAAACACATTGAATGAGAAGGTGTGTCCAAACTTTTGGCTTGAACTGTATATATAAAAAAATTTAGAATTTGACTCCAGCAAAATGGGGCAAAAAATGTCCTTTTAATTACTGAGAAGACTGATTATCCTCTTTATGGATTAAAGCAGTTAAGCATATTAAGCCAAACTTTGTTGCAGAGAACTTTAAGTCAATTTGTCATTAAAAGACGCTGAAATTTGTCCTACAGGGACTGAGATTTCATCTTTGCTGGCAAAGACTGATCCATTGGTGGACGCTCTTTTACACCCAGCCATGATCCCCTCACCTGTTACCAGATCACCTGCTTGTTGTGGAAAGATTCAACATGATGTAAATTGAATTTTGTTTGAACTCCACACTCTTACTTTGCTCCATCCCAACTTCGTTTGAATGTGTTGCAGGCATCACATTACAAAATACATGTAAGTGAAATCTTTTCTTTTAACTTTTTTCAGTTAAATATAAGTTCAAGAGAAATAACAAATTCACATGTTTAAAATTTTATTGCATTTTATTTTTTAAAATTCCAACTTTTCTGGAAAAGGGGTTGGACTATTAATTTATTATAATAATTATTTAAGGGCTTTGTGCTCTAAGATCTTAGGATGGTCTGTTTGTGTGGGTTATAAAGAGGCATTACCCCACAGCGAGCTACATCTTTAGCAATAAGAAAATCCCCTGCTGCCTGACGCTGGGAATCTGTCTTACAGCATTGTTGTTTTTTTTGCACAGATAGATATCAATGCAATCTGAAAAAATAATGAGCTAAACATAGTTTATAGTGAATTATTACTAGTTTATTTAGTACTTTTGGTGCTGTTTGTATTTACTCATATGGAATAAACAACAGATTTATAAAGTGTCCCCACCCACCTTTTTAAACCAGTTGGCAAGTTCCCCTGAATAACAGTCAGGAAGGTTTACTTTAAATAATCCTAAAATTTATTAACCAACGTTTTTTAAGAAGTATATACCACACTTTTATTTTGACGGGTGTTTTTGACAGCTCAGAGTGCAAGCAGTGACAGTTAGCCCACATTAACAGTTACAGGGTTACCAGTCTGGGTCAAATGCATCACAGCGTTCAGGAATTAGCACAGACTGAGAAGCAAACGAAGCAGGGAGCACTCGAGGATTAGAGGTTGGTTCAGAGAGACATGAATAAAAAACTATTAAATCACTGCTTGTAAGACTTCCACATTTGTAGTCATGTTACAAATCATCACCTGTTAACATCCCAACAAGAATGAATGAGGTTTAACCTCCTGTGTTTCTGTACAGGTTATAAAGGTTTATAACATATGTCACTTTCTTAAGCCAAAATTAAAAGTTAGATGTTTTCAGTGAAAAAAAAGCAACACAATCATATTATACAAGAAACTGAACCAGACCCAGAAACACCTATGGAAGTGCTGCTGGTTCCTAGACATTTGGTCTCTGCAGCACAGGTTGAGAGGTATTTCATTTCAGGAATATATATAAATATGAATTAGACTGAAAACCTCTGCAACCAAATGCCATTAAACATCTTAGTACACCCATCATCTATTAGCAGAGGACTTTTATGAGCTTATCTTCTCTTTCTGTAGAAAGTGGAAGGTGGAAGCAATTGCAAGAGTCATCAAAATCATAAAATAAAGCAAATGTGAATTATGATAGGGCATCTGCAAGCTGGATTTATAAACAAGTGAACAGAATGAGTTAAGACACAGCACAGCAGAAGTGGCCCTAATGCAGAGCAGCAGGAATAATGGCCTAATGACCTTAACAACATGTCATGGAGATAAGATATGATCGATTATGTCTAAGAAATAAAACATCACCTGAGCATTGTCATGGAAACTTACTGTCGTTCCTGAGAAGCCACACTGCCCAAAACACACAGAAAAACAGACCACGGCAGAGTCCACGACCGAATCATTCTCGCTCCGATTCCAACTGTCCTGTCGGACCCAGTAGAAAGCATGCGCTCGTGCTCCCCGTCAGAAAGCGGAAACTGATGGAAGCACACAGGCTCGTTCTACGCCGTTCAGCCCCGGTGCAGTTTTTATCTCCCTTTGCGAAATCCCATTCCGTGCAACCCAATTCTCTCTCTCTCCTCGCGCAGAGACACGCGCCCTGTTCATCCGCCTTAGTTCCGCTGGCTCATATTTCAGCATTAGCGATGATTACCGAACACCTCCGCCCCTGAACTATTCGTTAACGCCGATAGGTTTGGAGCCAGTGACTTTCCCTAAACACCGCGTATCGCTCGCGCGCCCTCTGCTCCCCCCCCCCCTTTTAACGGCCACTTAAGCACGATGCTTGGCCTTAAGTCGTCTGTGCGACACGAAAATAGGGCTTTGTAGTCTGACAGGAATGCTTGTGGATAGAAAATCTTTCCGTCAACTGGCCCGAATTCCTAATGCGCTTGTAAGAATTAGCCCTGTTTCGGGATTTGCCTGAGAAACTTGAACTGTACTCGCAAAAGCACGTGCGCCGTGTCGCTGGACGGGGCACTGTCGCCCCCTACTGGATTTTTTGTGTAGTACAATTTAGCAACGCGAGTGAACGTTTAGGGAAACTACCTAAATATAAAATCGTTTATAAATGTGCTCAGACTGTAATTACCGTTTTAAAGACGTTACGTAGAATTGCGTGTGAAATGAATGGGCCTTTTCTAAATATAATTACAATAATTCGTCCAGTAGAAATTATTAGTTCTTATAAAAAAAATACATTTTGATTATTTTAGAAATGTATGCACGCGAAATAGTTATTTTTCACTTGTAAGTTTAGTTTTTAAAAAAAACTTTAGTTTTGAAAGCACACTTTGACTAGCTGAATATCCCACATTTTTGCTGACAACAATGTTTTTATTTAGAGTTGTGGAAAAGCTGAAAAGCGGCCACATGTTTTTACCGGAGAAGGTAAACAGGAAGTACGTCATCGTCGAGGACGACAGTGAAAGGCTGCGTCATCAGAACGGGACGCAGCAGCGGGTCCACATCATGGTGAGTTAATATTTGGGAAATGTAATGATTGGGGGGAAATTATTCATATATATGGACATTATGTACCTTTTCTCTGTAGCTCGTGACAACAGAATCATTTTGATGATCAGAATCTTATTGTCATCATCACAATGTTATTGTTTTTGTAAAAGTCCCCCTCAGATTTCAAAAGTTTGGTCCGTCGATTTTATGCGCTTCAAGCTGAACGAGTGGAGGCGTACAAGCTTTTTGAAGAGTAAGTTACTGCTTTACGACCAATTTTGTTTAGTTTCATAATGTGCTACATTGGTGTGTTTTCCTGCTGTAATATGTAATATAATATACCAGATTCCAGTTAAGCAAAGATGCTTATTGTATTACTGTTTACAGGTTATATCTTATTTTCCTTCATTTATGCTACACGTGCCGGTTACTTTGAAATGTTTCTTTAGTATTTTGTTTTTTTTTGGTAATTATTAGGTAATGATATTTCACGTTAGAAACTTTACTCCGAAATTAGAGTCCGTAGAGGCTGAGACTTTTGCTAAAAGCTAAAGCTAGACCCTGGCTATGCTAATATTGCTAAATTAATTTACTTAGTTAGAAAATGTGCTAATTGTTAGGACACACAGGAAATATAACAAACATGGCGTCAATGATAATCTACCGCAGTAAAGAGCTGTAATAAATTAGCTGGCTAGCATTAGCCAGTGTAGCTTGATTATACTAAACTGAGGTGAAAATGATTTTATAATCAGGTTATTTCTGCATAGTACTATAACATGGTTCCAGATTTATCTGAGAATATTCATTTCTTCACTTATATTTGCATATTGAATCTAGTGTCACAAAACATGTAGGGCCATGTGTCTGCCATCATTGCCTGGCTAATAAAAAAATAAAACATGCAAAGATGGCAGACAACATTTTTTATTGTTTTATAATTTTTATTGTAAACTTTCAAAATTAACAACAGCAGAACACAACACACTATATTGCCAAAAGTATTTACTCATCTGCCTTTACACATATTTCAACTTAAGTGACATCACATTTTTAATCCTTAGGGTTTAATATGAAGTCGGCCAACCCTTTACAGCTATAAACAGCTTCAACTCTTCTGGACAAGCTTTCCACAAGGTTTAGTAGTGTGTTTATGGGAATGTTTTACTATTCTTCCAGAATCACAGTCTCCACTTTAATTCATCCCAAAAGTCGGGTTGAGGTCAGGACTCTGTTCTGAAGCATTCAGAGATCCTTTCACTGGAACTATGGGGCCAAGCCCAGCTGCTGAAAAACATGCCCACACCATAATCCCCACCACCACCAAACTTTACACTTGCACAATGCAGTCAGACAAGTACCATTCTCCTGGCAACTGCCAAACCCAGGTTTGTTCATCAGATTGCCAGATGGAGAAGCGCTATTTGTTGCTCCAGAGAACACGTCTCCACTGCTCTAGAGTACAGTGGTGGTACTTTACAACACTGCATCCCACACTTTGCCTTGCATTTGGTGATGTATAGCTTGGATGCAGCTGCTCAGTCATGGAAACACATTCCATGAAGCTCTCATACAATGGTCTTGAGGTAATCTGAAGGCCACATGAAGTTTGGAGGTCTGTGGTAATTGACTGCAGAAAGTTGACGACCTCTGTGCACTATGTGCCTTAGCATCCACTGACCCCGCTGTGTCATCTTACGTGGCCGAACACTTTGTGGCTGAGTTGCTGTCGTTCTCAATCGCTTTCACTTTATTATTATACCACTGACAGTCGATGGTGGAATATTTAGAAGAGAGGAAATTTCACGACTAGACTTGTTGCACAGGTGGCATCTTTTTACAGTAGCACGCTGGAATTCACTGAGCTCCTGAGAGCGACCCATACATATGTCTTTCACAAATGTTTGTAGAAGCAGTCTGTGGCCAGATGCTTGAAGTTATACACCCGTGACAATGGAAGTGATTGCAACACTTGAATTTAATTATTCCCATGGGTGAGTGAATACCTTTGGCAATATAGTGTACATGACCTACAAACATAAATTTATAATCATAAGCCTAAACATAGAGAAAAGTAAATGAAAAAGGACCAATAAATAAATAAACAAGTAAACAAAAGAAAGAGGAAATAATCACAAGTATGTTGGATAATATATCAAATAAAGACATTAAACACTGCAAAAATTAATTGTTTTTTTTTTGTACATGAATGAGTTGCAATTTACTGCTCCAGTTTTGTTTTTAGCACCAAAATAGTGTGGGGGGGTTTTGAGACCAAATTTTTTTTAACAAAACATAACATTCTTGTAATAAAGTGTAATGTCTGGGAACATTTTTTTGACTGGAATTAATGTTTTTGTTTGTAAATACACAAGACCAAAATAAATGTGAGTTGAATGAAATGTGGGGACCAAATCTGGCATTTGTAAAAGCAACTCATCAGCACAATTGATGCCTATGCTATGAATATTGTTATCCTCTATTTTCTGGTATATTTATATTAGAACAATGTAATGAACTGCTATCAACTTTTAACTGTGCTTTATGTTCTAGTAGTGGTACCTACATGCCTCCAATTTAGATTCACATGGGCCAAATCTCTTTCCCTGTTTAATTAAATATTTTAAAGTTTAGAAAATATGATTTAGGTGCAGGAAGAACATATAACTGTGCAGTGCATATTGGAAAACCAGAACTGAGAGCCTTTGCATTTAATTGTAGTTGTTGTTGATCTTTATAGAAAAATATGATTGACCTGTGTCACAGGGGTCATGAAGCGTACTTGAGGACCGGGCCCCACTATGATTTTGACCATTACAGACAACTGGTTCATGAGATAACCAAGGCATTCGTTGGCATCTCCAAAGAGGTCCTGGAGATTAAAAAGCACCTCCACCAAGACTTTGACCGCCCAGATCTCTCAGAACACATTGAGAAGCTGCAGATCAAGGAGAAGCAGAAACTGGAACTGGTGTGTATTTGATCCCATTAAATATATTTGCATTTACAGTCTTTTTCCTCACAGACAATGATTTTTCACTGAATGATGTCTGTTTAGTTCACGCTGCTTAACCGGTTTGTGAAAAGTTACTTGTAGTAAGCTGTATCATGCACTCCAGCATTTGTGGCAGACAGAAATACCTAGTATCGGAATCTGCTCCTTGATTAGTATTTAAGATGCTGCAATATGATTAATGTACAGTTGTGCTCATAAGTGTACATAATGATTTTTCAGAGAATATGAATGAAAATACAAACGTTTCTTTCACTCATTGATAATAAATGACTTCAGCCAACCACTAACAATCAACTGTGTTTACTCTTTTTAAATCATAATGACAATACACATTACCCAAATGCACCTGATCAAAAGTTTACATGCCCCAGTTCTTAATACAATGTATTGTCCCTTTTTAACATCAATGACAGCTTGAAGTCTTTTGTGGTAATTGTGGATGAGTCTCTTTATCTTCTCGGATGTTAAAGCTGCCCATTCTTGCTGCAAAAATCCTCCAGTTCCTGTAAATTCTTGGGCTGTCTTGCAAGAACTGCATGTTTGAGGCCTCCCCAGAATGTCTCTGAAGCGGAGATGTTCACTTCAGAACCTTCACTTTATTTTGCTGTAGCCAATGAGAGGTGGACTTGGCCTTGTGTTTTGGATCATTGACATGTTGGAATGTCCAAACATGGGCACATGCACTCATCAGCCAATATCCGGGCTGATTAGTGCAAATGTTCCTCCAGTATTTTTTGATAAACTATTGCATTCATCTTGCCATGAATTCTGACAATTTTCTGTGCCTTTGTAGCTCACACATCCCCAAAACATCAGCGAGCCACCACCATGTTTCACAGTAGAAATGGTTTACCTTTCATCATTGACTCTTCTCAGAATGTAGCGTTTATGGTTGTGGCCAAAAATTAAAATTTTAGTCTCATCACTTCAAATGACTTTGTGCCAGAAGGTTTGAGGCTTGTCTCTGTGCTGTTTGGCATATTGTGAGATACTTTGGGGCATTTGCGTAGTAACGTCTTTCTTCTGGCAACTCAAACATGCAGCCAATCTTTCTTCATGTGCCTCCTTATTGTGCATCTTGAAAAAGCCGCCACACATCTTTTCAGAAAGTCCTATTTTTCACCTGAAGATTTTTGTGGGTTTTTCTTTGCATCCAGAACAATTTTTCTGGCAGTTGTGACTGAAATTTTATTTGGTCTACCTGACTGTGGTTTGGTTTCAACAGAATCCATATTTTCCACTTCTTAAATAGAGTTTGAACACTGCTGATTGCATTTTCAATTCCTTTGATATTTTTTATATCCCTTTCCTGTTTTATAGAGTTCAACTACCTTTTTTTTAGTAGATCCTTTGACAATTCTTTTTCTTTCCCCATGACTTAAAATCCAAAAAACGTCAGTGCAGCACTGGATGAAAGATGCAAGGATCTGTCAGGAGTCCAGCAACTCATTGACCTTTTATACTCACCCACTAATTACAAGTAAACAGATCACAGGTGAAGATGGTTCCTTTAATAGCCATTCAAACTCGTTTATGTCAAATTGTGTGCATGTTATCAGGCCAAATCACCAGGGTATGTTTTGATCAGGGTCATTTGGGTAAAAAAATTTTCTTTATTGATGTTTGCCAAGCTTAATCCACTCGTTGTTCATGTTATCAACAACAATTCCTCTTGTTAAACATCCCCTAGTTTTCTCTCTTTGCAACCCACCACCATCCACACACACATTTGGGTAGTTTGTGTTGTGATTATGATTTAAAAAGAGTGAACACAGTTGTTTGACAATAAATGGCTTCAGCCAAACACTAACCATGAGTAAAGGAAAAGTTTTTGTGTTATCATTCATATTCTTAGAATACCTACATTCTGTCTTATGAAAACTTATGAGCACAATTGTACATCAGGACTCTGAACATTTGGTGCATAGAAAGTTTTGTTCCTTAGTTGTCCCATAACACATCGATACATCACATGTGAAAGTATGTAGTCCAGAGCAGAGATGTTTTTTTTTATGATGTTGGACTTGCCAAATATTTGACCAAGTCTAGATGCCTTTGAAGTTATGAGTTTAGGAAAAGATATTTTTCCGAAGTGATGATCAACAAAACTTATCAGTTTCCCACTGAGATAATGAAATTGGAAGCAATAGTTGACAAAATGGGACAGTGGTAGCCTAGTAGTTAGGCCCTAGTGATCGCAGGGTTGTAGGTTTAAGTCCTGGCCCAGGTACCACTAAGGTTCCCCATGTGCTGCTGTTAGCTGCCCACTGCACCCATGTAATTGGTTAAATGCAGATGCTGTGTTTCTTTGTGGTGCACTTCGTGTGATGGGTTGTTCATGAGAATCACTTTCTCTTCCAAATCTCTGAAAAAAGTTTGTTCAGAAAATGGGCATTGGATGAATTATTTCAAAATCCATGATGAATCATAACATGAGGTGAATCTAGTAAAATGGCTCTATTTAAAGAAAACTACGATGTATTGTGTCAGTAAGCAGTCTCCGGACAGCCGTGGCCTAATGGTTAAAAAGTGGGTTTGTTACCGAAGGGTCACTGGTTGGATTTCCAGAACAAGCCAACGGGCTGAAATGCTCTTCAGCAAGGCACCAACCCCTAACTGCTCACACTGTACGTCACTCTGGGTAAGCGCGTCTGCCAAATGCCATAAATGTACATGTAAAATGTTTCTGTTTCTGAATTAACTGGCTTGGACTCCTCTAGTCCTGGTTTCCAGCACTTTCCTCTGGAGATTATTCCAGCTTTGTGTTTGAATGGCAATGTCAGCAATTGGTGTGCCTTATAGTATCTTTATCGTAAGCTATAAATGTCTGCGGACATTTTTCTCATATTTGTTGGTCATCCATTAACAAACTCGATAATTATCTCCTATAGAATGCTGAAATTGAAGGTCAAAGTGACTAAAGGACCTATAAATCTAGAATGCATGGGTCAGGCTAGTTTGCTTGTCAAAAAAATCTGAAAGGTAAATTGGGTAAGAAACATTCCTAATGGAGCAATGGTATAACTGCATTCACACTGACAGCTCTTTAAAATGAGCCTGGAAATGGTCTGTGTATGGTGTCATGTGTCGGGGACATGTCGTCATTTACATTTCAAACTCCTGGGGTTGCCCTATTGTCAGTACATTTGAAGATGCTTCAGTTTAATGCTGTTTCTCCACATACAACCACAAGAGGTCAGCTTACCATGCAAAATAAGTAAAACCAAAGAAATGCTTCAAGTTTTTAGTCTTACTTTGTATTACAACAGGCCTAACTAGTGTAAAAAGCATTAAATCACAAATGTGTAAGACTGTACTCAATGAGAATATGTGCATATCTCCATAATTCCTATTCAAGTCTTTATAGCTGATGAACCCTGAACTTGCAGAATGGATAGAAAATGTGGTTTGATCATTTAAATACATTTTGACAGTGCATAATTATCCACAGTCTGATGAGTATAAATGGTCTTGCTTACAGACAGCCAAATTGCAGCTGGCCAAGCAGAGCGCTCAAGATCACCCAGATGATGAGGGCTGTCAGGAGAAGGTCCAGGAGATCAAACAGGCGTAAGAGTGGCTCCATTTTCCTCTTTGTGCTTGATCAATATACAGCCATATTAACCCTGCCAGTGATGAAAACATTCTAGAAAAGACCCGTTTCCGTCAAATATTTCATTTCTGTCCTTCTTTTCTGTCTTATCAGCGTAATAAAGAACAAGGAGGCCCTGAGCGATATCCTGCAAGACTTCAAGTATGACTCGGAAGAGCCCGAATGAACGTTATTGCCCAGATAGATATGTTTGAAGTGCTTTCCCATATCTTTGCCTTTTTGTGAGGAGAAGCTGGAGCTAATGACAGCACATATGCTGGTGAGGTGGACATATTTGACAAAATTGACTGTGGCTTATTGTGTAAGTTATACATTAATGTTTGGTCATTTTTTTATGAGATACCATCATCTTATAAAAAAATCAAATCACATGAACACATCAGTTTATATTGTATTTAAAGGGGTTGCGTAATGTATATATTAACTATATAGCAATTTTATACAAAAATAGAAGTGATAATACATAGTATGTACAAAGAAATAATGTGCAGCTAATTTCTAGCTGCTTATCGAATTATGAAATAATGCGCTTTTTTTACATAGAGAATGTCTCTGCTTACTTGTGTGTACTATTCGTCTGACAACTTACTGTAGCTAGTAATTGCCAGATGCATCCAGTCATAGCAGAGTATCTGTCTCTTTTTCAGAGGATTTGAGCAAGGCACTTTACTAATGAGTCCAGAAGCTAGTTGCTGAACAAATGATGCTCCAGTGGTCAATTTTGACCTGCTTGATGCGTTCCCTCCATCTCAGGCATGCAGGTTTCTCTCTGGCTACCTCCGGGCGCTCCTTTTTCACGCCTTTGTCCTTGGAATGGTTTCTAAAGTGCGTATTTTTTTTGCCTTTGTTCTTGGTTAGAGAGCACACAGTTGTGCATCAGGGACACATCAACAGATCATCTCGCCACATTCTGGCCTCCATTTGCATTCTTCAAAAGAACCTTTGGGTTTGTCAAAACAAACTATCCTAAGCACTTGAGAGTGATAAAAACCCATAGTCACATTTGTCCACAAACTGTTCCAGTCTTGTTTGGACTTGTGCTAAGATTTACCGCTTTGTACTACCTGAAAGGCAAGAGAAATGACATTTACAAGTAAATGTGATGACATGATGTATAGTTACAGCTGTAATGTAATTGGTACCAGTTCTTCTTGAGGCATGCCACATGCAGCTTAACAGTACTTAAAAGATGACAACAAAAAACATTCTAAACTAATCAAGTAATTAAAGTCTTTAATAGTCCCCTGAGACCAAAGAACAGCAACAATTGCTTTAGTCGCGGGAGCATACAGAGGATATGTTGACTGACCTACAGGACCCCAGTGCTTTCTGTCATTTAGTGTAGAGCTACCCACTCAGAGTGAACCCATTACCCTTGTGTACATTTGTATGTATTTGCCTTTAACCCTTTGTAGAAAACAGACAAGGCATTATGATATAAAGTTGGGACATTTTGTGAAATGCAATAGAAAACTATAAATTCTCTTGAACCATTTAACTGATTGAAATACAAAAAAAGGAATTGGCTGTCCAGCTTAATTGTTTTTTGTAAATATAGACCCATTTTAAATGCAATGCCTGCAATACATTTTAAAGTTTGGGACAGGGTAATAGAGCTTATAGAATATGCAAATTAGACCGTTTTGAAACCCAATACCAGCTCTTCTCCAATGGACTGAAAGAAGGATGAGAATGTATTGTCAGACAAACCACTTATAAAATGGCATCAATTCCCAAATTATTAAATTGCAATTAAAAGATGATGCACTCCCTGGTAAACATGCCTTTGTTCCAGCTTTATTAATTTTTTTTGTACTTTTATCAGATAATCACAGGTTCAAGAGAATTAGATCAGATTCTTGTTTGTATTGCATTTATTAGTAACAAGCATCAAATTTGTGGTTGTGCAAATTTCTGCATTTCAAATGTTCATTTAACATAACAGCATCAATCTGACTATACATGGAATACAGAAAAGATGAACTACCTGATTGCGAGTTTTGTGGGCTTTCTGTAACCACACACGCCACTGATCATAGAGTTTGATGTTGACATTGGTGCAGCCGTTTGTGTGTTTTCGCACCCAGCCAAAAAACTGCTTTAGTTCTCGCCGAAGGGTGGAATTCTGCTCTTCTGACTTGGGTGCACACGTCCCGCTCTGCAGCCGCTCTGCAGGAAAAAACACAGCATCATGTTGTCATTGTTGACCCCAAAATGTACAAAAGTGTTATTTCAGTGATGACGTTTTTACTGGGTCCTGACCAAAATAAATATTGTAGCTAATACCACTGCCTGTTTGAAGGGTCATTAATGCAGAATATCAGTATCAGCTGATAGAATTTTAAATATTTTACTTTTGTATAACTACCGACAGCAGAAGCACACATTCCTAAGTCATATATGCATCATTTAATAATTCTTAATGATCAATTACAATCACAATAAAAATGTCATGAAAATGTAAAATATATGTTCTCAATGAATCAGCTCAGATTTTACATCAGGGGTGTCAAACTCAGGTCCTGGAGGGCACAGCACATTTTGGTAGTTTCCCCTCTCCAAACACCCTCACTCAGCCTGGCAATTAACAGGTGATTTGAACCAGGTGTGTCTGAACAGGGAAATCATCAAACTGTGTAGGACACTGGACCTCCAGGACTGGAGTTTGACAGCGCTGTTTTACATGATACATGCAAATCAATCTAATGCCATGTTTTGCAGTTTGGTGATTGTCCACACTTGCTTATGTGAGCGTTACTGAAAAAGAGCAAACCCACACCAGCAGGATCCCAGTACTGTTTTTTCTAGTTACAAATTGTATGTATATGAAGAAAAAAGTTTTTGCTCTATTAATGGCACGTATATGATAACAGTCTTATCCTAAAGTTTTGGCAACACTTGATAACAGATTTTGTTAATCTTGTAATTGAAAAGATATTAACACATTCTCTCTAAGACATGGAAAAAAATGCACAAAATTTTAAGCAAAAATTGATGCATAGTTACTTTTTAAGCCATAAATTAACAAAAATAAAAACATTATGACACTATGCAAAAGTTTGGGCAGCCTAAGAGTTCCAAAGTCTCATTCTTTTTTACAAGGTTTCAGACCTTAATCAGCTCGTTAGATCTGTTGCATGAAAACAGCTGTCATTAGTACATGTAAGCTGGTGCCAATTTTAAAGCTTTACAAAAACTCTGACTCTTTAAACCCTTTGCACACATTTGTGGACACTCAACAACCATGGATTCCTCTAAGCAGCTGTGTAAGACTCTGAAAATGAAAGTTTCTGATGCCCACAATGCAGGAGACATTGTCAGCTTGCAGTTTCCACAGCGAGAAATGTAATTAAGAGATGGCAGTTCAGAGGAGGTCAAGGTAAGATCTCGAAGACCAAGAAAACTTAGAGAGAACCGCGTATGCTGGTCAGAAAGACAAATCAAAATCCCCACTTGACTGGGAAAAAAACTGCAGGAAGATTAAGCAGACTCAGGAGTGGTGGTGCACCGTTCCACTGTCCTTCATAGAAGAGTCAGCAGAAGAAAACCTTACCTGCATCCCCATCATAAAATCCAAAGTCAAATGTATGCAACAGAACAACTACAGAAGCCTGATGTGTTTTGGAAACAAGTGGTGTGTACTTCTGAAGTTAAAATAGAACTCTTTAGCCACAATCAGCAAAGGCATTTTTGGAGAAAAAAAGAGCAGCATTTCATGAAAAGAACATCTTGACAAACATAAAGCATGGCGTTGGATCTATCATGCTTTGGGGGTGTGTTGCAGCGAGTGTCACAGGAAACATTGCATGGGTGGAGGGAAGAATGGATTGCACTAAATACCAGTCAATTCTAGAAGCAAATATCACACCATCTGTAAAAAAGCTGAAGCTGAAAAGAGGATGAGCTTATACAACAGCACAATGATCCTAAACAAACCTCAAAATCCATCATGGACGACCTCAAGAGATGCAAGCTGAAGGTTTTGGAATGGGCATCACAGTCCCTGATTTAAACATCATTGAAAATTTGTGGGTAGATCTTAAAAGAGTTGTGCATACAAGACGACCAAAGAATATTACAGAACTAAAAGTTGTTTGCAAGGAAGAATGGGAGAAAGTCCCAAGTACAAGAATTGAAAGACTTTTAGCTCTAAAAAGTGTTGTGTATCTGCCAGAGGAGGTGTTACTAAGTACTGATTATGGAGGATGCCCAAACCTTTGCACAAGGCCATAATAATGTTTTTATTTATTATTTTTGTTAACTATATGTCAATGTTTGCTGAAAATATTGTGTATTTTTTCCATGTCCTATTGAGATTGTGTTAACATCTTTTCAATTACAAAATCACCTAAATCTGTTATTCATCAAGGGGTGTCCAAATTTTTACATCTATGTAATAATACTTGAAATAGCAAAATTACCAGATTATTAATCTGGTACTGCTTAAAAAGAACTGCAGGTGTCTAATTCCATTTTCCTGGTAGCGCAGAATCAGATTTATCATTCATTTTGTTAAGTAACTATATAAACCAGAAAACAATGTGGGCTCTTAAGAGCTGAAATCTAAAAAAAAAAAAGAAAAAAAAAAAGAAAATGGCCATGTGAAAGTCATGTAACTTGTCATTTCTCAAAGCTGATTCAAAGCTGTTTCCAGTCAGTTTGAATGTGGCCACTGCTTTAATCTGAACATACTCAAAAGGGCCAAGTCTAGCCATCTACGAAGACATGCAAAAAGAATTCATCAACTGTTCCCTAAGGCCCATTGACATTTTGCTGGAGAGCTCTGAATGCACTGATGAGAGATCCCTATCGAGTTGCTTGACATTTTTTTGTTGTTTGGTTGGGTTACATATGGGCTGAATCTAATTAACCCATGATGTTGCTGATTAATCTGTGGGGAAGGGAAACATCCATTAAACTGAGATGTAAGTGTTACACAGTTCTTATGCAAAGCTCTGATTGCTGTGGGGTGGGATCTGCTGAGGAATAATTACACATACTCTTTGTCTCAATCTGAATGTTGTTTTAGAATTAGAATTGACATTGAATTCAGTCTAATTTCAGTATTCTGGTGTTTGGCTGTGAACTACATTAACACTGTTCTACATCGTCTAAAACAGTGGTCTTACAGGAACGAACGTTCTCGACATCTTTAAAGGGGCCAATGTCATGAAATGGCCCATTTCTCCAACTTATTTAACTAAAGTAATATTCAAACATAGTCTCTCCCTACTCCATGCAGTCCTTAAATTTAATCTAAGCTGTTAAAATGGTCATAAAAAAACAACACATTTGTTTAATAAGGCACAATAGGCAAAAATAGGTCTGGAACTAAAACAGCCAGCTCAATTTTAGGGAATAAAATCCTATGACAGTAATGGCACCACACATTGGTGGAAGCTCACCGACGCTGGGTGTGGAAGCAGCTGTTGGGTGGCTCCAGTCGCTCCATATCCCTGCTTTTTTTGAGCCATAAATTCCTACAGGATTGCAGCGCACCTGGACAAAATATACCGTGCCAGGCTTGAGCCCTGCTAACCTGCAGGACGTCTGGTTTCCCACATCATCTACCACCTAATGGGACACAAAGGTGGAGTAACACTAGTGCACCACTGATGTTATTACTAGTACCATTTTGCATACTGATTTTGTTTTACCTGCAGGTACAACATGTGCAAACTTGTTTTACTACTAACTACACACAACAACAATCCCTTACAGGCACTTGTGCTGAATTAATTTGCAGTTCAGGGCCTTTACATAAATCACCATTACCTTGACACTGAACTGCTATTCGAGACATTGTATAATTTCATGAGTTTGATTAAAGGACCGCTAAGCTGTTCACATTCCTTCAGAAAGGCTCTTTAATATGCATAATCAACACCCATTATTACTTATTTGCGAATGCCCTTGTACCTTCCATTCTCCACTGTCTTCCAGACGGTAGCGGATCTGGTATTTGGCCTGGAAGAGGAAGTCCTTGAGGGCTGGGGGACTGGCCCAGCGAACGCTCAGTTGATCATCTAGCTCGCCCACTCGACTCAGTTGCACACCAGGAGGGGGGTCAGTGGTCACTGTGACCAGAGAAATGCGAGTAAGCAATGGACACTGACTGTATATCATATTTCCAAATGAAAAAACATTGAAACAATATATAAAATATATAAACTGAACTACAAATCTGTATTCATGTGAAAATGATAATTTGTTCAGTGCATCACTTTTGTTCAGTAAAAGTACAGGGCAACATAGAGACCAATTACCATTCACACTTTGGGCACAGGGATCGAACCCAGGAGTTATCCACTGCACCACTATGCCACCTGACTGGCCTGTTCTACCAATTTTTTTTATATCTAAAAGCTACCACAAAGGTCTTAATTGCCAAAACAGATTTTCTGTGCCAGTTCTCTTAACATACTGATTTAAGCCATACACAGTTCTCAGTCCTCAGGCAGTTATTAATGACTGTAATGGTCTTGTGTGTGGACACCACACAAGACAAAACAGCATGCTTTCATTGCAAAGGAGAAATAAATCCACACTCAAGTGCTATCACTGAATCTAGCTTGCCTGCAGGGGAATGTGAATTCCTAGACTTATTGTTTCCGTAATAGAGAGAATAAGGAAAAGGACATTCCGTGCAGTCAGCATCATATTTGTGACTTTGTGAGAGTTTTATTAGAATTTAGAAAAAGAATCCCTATACCATACTCCAGATTTATTCATTTTACCAGGGGAAGTACTGTAATTCATAGAGCACCCGCAGTAAATAGTTGGTGTTACACCTTTAAGAATGAGAGCAAAATTAATAACCACTGCTAACAATTGACAGATACATTCCTGACTGATACTTTATATATCACTATATACTGTATCTACACCACACAGCCATAACATTAAAATCACCTGCCCT
The DNA here is from genome assembly GCA_037576955.1 of Lepidarchus adonis. Taxonomy (NCBI): domain Eukaryota; kingdom Metazoa; phylum Chordata; class Actinopteri; order Characiformes; family Lepidarchidae; genus Lepidarchus; species Lepidarchus adonis. The sequence continues at coordinate 10,741,284 of JBBIGC010000039.1, forward strand.
AATATTATTTTTACTTCTATGTAGGGTAACAATGGTCTTCAATGCTCTTAATTTGTACACAGTCTGTCTGACTGTTGATTGGTGGGGTTCAAACACTAGATATGGCCTCATAACCTTTTTCAGCTTTATGGACATCAACAACTTTTTTCTGAGGTCTTCAGACAACTCCTTTGTTCAAGCCATGATACACATGCACAAATGTGTTGTATGTATGATCAGGCTTTGCTAGATAAATAAAACCAGGTTTCCCACTCTTGATTGAGAACATCAGGCTCTGGTTTCACCTTCAAATTATGATTTTCCAAAGGATTCATTTACATTTGAAAGATGAAATTATATATATTTTTAACCAATAAATATGATTAGATATAAGGTTTTCTTCATCTACTTTTAGGACACGTCTGAAAAACGAAGATGATGAGCCCCATTCATTTAGAAATATTAAACAAAAGGTTCACACACTTTCAAGCACCATTGTATAACACTTCCCAACAAACAAAGATTGCTTTGGTAACTCACATCTCTGTAGAATATGAAATTTTGTCTTATCGAGGTAGACGTAAGAAATACTGCAGCTGATATTTGCTAAATTTCCCTTGTGTGGTAACACAGACATTTCTGCCAGTGTAAAAGTGATGGGGCATGGTGTGTATTTGTATTTGAAGCGTGGTAAAATACAAATACTCTGCCAAAAGACATATTATATTTCCCCAACGATGGGCTTCCCCACATAATAGGGCCACTCTATTCTATAAGCCACAGAAAAGGCTCATTTATATTTCAGAACTCTAAAATATGCCGCCCCATGTTATTAGCGGCAGCGTTACTGAATTTATAGATCTGAAGTAAAAGCATCTAATTTGGCCCATGGAGGCCTTTGCAGCTCTATACTGTTGCACATATATATCATTATATATATATAGTATGACATTATACCGTAGTTGAGCGTGAATAATTCGGAGGTCACTGCTTTTGCAAAGCAACATCTGCAATATCCGAGAGTGATACCAGTGACGAACGCGTGTCCAATATTGGCGACAATTGACGACGATGATGTTTACGGATCTCATTTGAAAGATTTGAAGAAAGGTAAGCCTATTCATTTTTGCATTTCAGTGTTGCTAATTTTATACTGAAAAATGTAATGTAGACGGAAAATTGACATCGCTGTACTGCAGCACCCCCACCCTCCAAACGTTCAAACGAAAATTGAAAACTCATTTTCCCAGCCAACAATAAACTTTTGTTCCTTTTAATTCTGTTACATTTTGCTTTTCCTAGTTTGTGTTGTACACTGGGATGTAATGTAATGTAGCAAAGGGCTGAAAAAGTTTGAGAGTCTGGATGCAGTGGCATCATTTACGTGACAGAACGTCATCACTGATCTGTCTTTGCTTCGCGTTGCTTTTCAAACGGGTCATTGCTGCAGTAAACAGTACATTTAAATTCAACAAATCATTTAGAGATGTCGTCTTTTTGTACTGAATTATACTTTTAGTGAATGTGTTTTCATGTTTTTAGATAGGACGCCCCATTTAAGCTAACCGCTCCCAGTACCATGTTTGTAAAATTGATCTAGAATTGATCGTTGGGGAAATATGGGTACAGCTCTCTGTTGCCAGCATCCAGACTGTTTCAGTCATGTTTATCTGTGGAAGTCTGGAGGAATTGTGGAAAAATACACAAACTTACTTATTCCATACCAAGACCCTTACACTGCACACTACAGAACCTTCCCTGGTACAACAATTCCAGTTTAAGTTTAAGGCTTTTTTCTGCTTGTAAGGCAACCACATTTGGAATTTTGTGCTCCATCATTGAAACCCCCTTCCCCCCAAACCCAATAAAAACCTTGCTTTCACAGACAAGTGTGTGTGCCATATGTGATAGGTTCAAATGTTGCTTAAGGAGTTGGAGGATGAGCTCACTGTTGGGAATTGCTGGCCAGATCTTTCAGGAAAAACTTCCAGGCCAAATCACGCTGTTTGTTTCGACTTTCATTAGTCATTAGCACACTGCTGCAGGCTTGATGCAGAAGACAGACATGGCATCCTACTTACCCACATCTAAGATATCCAAAGTGATGACATCAGAGGCGGCAGAGCCCAGCTGATTGGACGCTTCAACCCAAATCTCATATGGTGTGAAAATGGCCAAATCCCGAGGGATGTAACATGTATACGGCTGGCCCGTGTTGTACTCCTCACACTCCTTCTCTTTGCCGTACCATCTGCACACCAGTGAAGAGCTGTTAAACTGCACATCCAAATAAATTGTGCAAACCTTTCAAATAATGGCACATGCTAAAAGATCACGTCAGACAACTTCAAGCCACCTGCTCAGCAAAGTTAACAACCCTCTGAGCGTCTCTCGAGCTGTGAAGGTTGAGCTTTGTAGTCAGCAAGGAACAGGTGATTCAATGTTAGTGCCTTTAAGTGTCCCGCCTCACCGCAGTTTGTACTTGAGGATGTATTTGGTACTGATGAAGGTCTCCCCTTGGCCGCCAGGGATCCATTTGCAGCTGAGGTCTTTGGTGTTGCGTGACCAGCAGGACAGGTTCACCGGTTTTTCAGGCGGCACTGCCAACAGGTGAGAAAAATCCAGTGTTAAAGATCACAGAATTACATGTATGATAATGTCGGTTCCTTATCAGAATCATTTTATTAGTCACACTTATTGTCCATGGGAAGTCCTTCATAATCTCACACATCTCAGATATAGGTATAGCTTGGAATATCTGTCAGGAACCTCTATCTTTACCTTTATCATCTTTCTCTGCTGTGGTAGTACCATCATAACCAAGTCATCGCCAAGTTCAACTGCTCGACTTAAAAGTACTGGGGGTCCTCGACTTACGACACACTCAACTTACTCATGGTTACAATGCTGCCATCCTCCTTTTTTATGGTGTGAAAGTAAAAGTGAAAGTAGACATAATAAAACACTCAAAAAAGGGCAAAACACCTGTGGGCACAACAAGAATAGAGGTCAGTAGTTTTTCACATCATTGTTTTACTGCGTATGAGCTCCATTTGAGCCACGTTGTAATGAGCTGGGGACGGTTGGGTGGGACATGAAAAAGGTCCCACGCTCTTATCCAAAACACCATAAACAAAAATCAAATACATTAAAGAAGAAAGGCTGAGGGCTTCTTCAAGGACCAAATGTCCAAGACTGAGCACGGGGCACAGGGATACATGAGGTTTAAGACAGGGTGGAGATTGCCCCAGGTAGAATCTAGCAGGAGAGGACAGCCCACAGAGCCTCAGGTGGGTGAGTGTCTCCCTCTGATGGACTGACAGAAGAATGGCCCCAGGGCGTTACACACGTAGGCACTTTTAGTAAGGGGTCTCGACTTACATTGAAAAACGACTTACGCCACACACTGAGTAATGGAACCCAGTTGTAAGTCTGTACAGTATTCGTCTTATATATGTAGTGGAGTAAAAGTCGCAAAGTCTCAAAACTTTAATACTGTGTTAATGTACAGATACTCACAAAATGTACTTAAGTACAATATTCAAGTAAATGTACTTCATTACTGTCCACTCCTGCTCCTTTTCAGCCCTGAGATACTAGAACCACTAAGTGAAGTGGAGTTATTATAAAATGCAACTGAGTGAAGAAGTTGGGCTGCAATGAAAACACATTCAACATTCATTCATCTGACAAAATCGGATAAAGCTCAGTGGAAATTGATGTTGCAGCAGTTTTATGGATTCACCTGTAAAACAAGAGGCTACTATCTTTTTTGGAATTATTACTAATATTAAATCACATTTAGAGCTGTTTGGGTATTTGTTATTTTTCATTTGTTTGTTTACGAATTAATTAATTCATATATTTATTTTTATTCTGCAAAACATTTGGATAAAAGCTTCTGGAACACTCAAGGTCATCTGTTATTGCACAATGCAACGTTTTTACTATAACACACTCCATCTTATGCTCTAGTGCTTAACTGTATTGACACATTTAGCAAAGCAGTGTTTACTATTTAAACCAGTGCGAATGGATGAGCGAAAACCCAACTGTGCCATTTAAAAATCTCAAATATGTGCTTTTAAAGTTTCGAACGTTATAATAAACTCAAAATAGCAAATAACTTACATTTACTCATGAAATATTTACAGACATTCTGATCAAGAAACGTGGAAAAATGGAGGAAAAATCGCATCACAATTAATCTAGTCACTAAGTAATTTATAATAAATCTTTACATTAAGTAATGAATAGAGGGACTGATGTTCTTGGCATTTTATGAACATGGCAAGCTGTATATATATCAATTCCACCTACTTCCAACATAAAGACAGGAGCCTGCCAGCACCTCCCCACTGCCTCCATGGCACACCAAGTTGTCCCCTGACTGCTGCTGGGAACCGTTGAGTCGGTGCAGAGTTACACTCAGTGCTGTTGGACTGAGCACCGTGTAGGTGCTCTTGGCCAGTCTTCTCCCATTGAGCGTCCAGTACATAGTGCTGGCATCTAGCCCCAGCTCAGGGCTAACAGTGCACACCACAGTGAGGCTGGAGCCGATGGGAAGTGCTGGGTCCTGGGGGGAGATCACAGCCAAGTCTGGGGGTCAGAAAAATAAAAGTCTTGTATTTATGACCCACAGATACAGGAGTTTGGAGCTGGATTTATGGCTTCAACAGTTTGAGAGGTCACATGAGGTCGTTTGTCAAGAGTTTAAGTGGTTTTCCATCCTCTTCTTTGTCAGCGGCACTCATATTTATTCACGTTTATGACAAATGTTCTCAAGGCAAACTGGACTGGATTAGCACACTGCTACTTATTTCCTTAAGGGACACGGTGGACACAGTTCTCTCCTGGAGGAAGGTGGACAAGCTTTTAAACACAGGCCAAAGGGCCTATAGCTCCCCATGTGATGGAATATTTCAAGAAAAACAAGCATCTCCAGCATGGTAACTTCATGGGAGAAGGCAAAAACAGTCTTTACTTCTAATGAAAGCTAAAGGGCTTTTATTCCATGTGGTTTTACAATGTTTCTATTGTTTCATTTATTGTGAAAGGTTCATAGGAGCAGCTGCTTTGTTCAAATGATGTGGAAAATGGAAAAAGTGGCTCATTGGTTTGCATTCTATGTTTCCTCATTATAGCAACTCATTCATGGTTACAGTTTAATGTGATCGGTGAAAGGAACGACATGCAGAGCCATTGGGGCAAAATAATGGTATTATGTTAGTATTATAATATTCAGCCCATTGGACTTTAATCTATTCTTTAGTTAATTCATGCTTTACATGTATTAATGACATGGCAATCATTCAATGCATCCCATGAGCTCCATTTTCTGCACAGCAAACCCCCCAGTGTAATGTATAGTGTTTAACCCTTTAGTGTTCATGTAAGAAACTGTACATTTCCTTTGGTCCATTCATAATCGCAGCTGCAAACCGTGTGACAAAAAAATAGAGCTAATCATATTAAATGTAGTGTTTGTGTTAATGTCATTTTTAAAGCAAAAATACAGAAAATCCATACTTGTGTGGGAATAAAAATATAAAAATAACAAGCTGTTAGATGTTCATTAAAGATTAAAGTGATATATAAAGCGATTTAAATATATACATATTTATTTGCAGCTCCGAATATTTATTTGTATTCAGAGCTGCGAACCATATGACTAAAAATTGTATCATATTAAATGCAGTGTTTGTATCACTATAATTTGTAAAGGAAAAATACAGAAAATCCATACTTGTGTGGGAATAAAAATATTAAAAATAACAAACTGTTAAATGTTCATTAAAGATTCAAGTATATAGTATATATTGTACTGTGCGAAAGCAAGTGATATCTGAAAGCTTTTTTCCTGCAACAAAACAATAATATTAATTTAATTGTAAATAACAGTAATACAATGAACATTGACTTTATGTGCCAATGTGTTGGCGTCACCATTGCCACACCTCATAGAAGCCCAGTATTATTGGTAGCTGCCATCAAATCCCTGCTTTGGCCTCAATCAGCCCTTCCTTCCATTAAATCAGAAGCTGTTGGAGTTTCACACATCCGTTCAATGGCTGGAGGCACGTAGAGGAGATCTGGAACCAAACCTGTTCTTCTAACCAGCTCACAACATATGAATGACTTTTATCCATTTTTACACAAATCAAACTCTTGATACTTTTCACTGCTTCACTGTTACTGTGATCTTGCTGCAGAAAGACCCTCAGTGTTGAGATAAATGGCTTTAAACCATTTGAGTAGGTGCTGTATGTATATTCATATATAATAATAATTATTATAGTTGTTGTTTCAGAGCAAGTTCTGCCTAATTATCCTAAATGTAACAGCTGGAAAGAGACTGTGTGAATGAACGACCACCAGACCACCAGGGCACAAATAAACAGTTCATTCAACACTCAGGTCCACACTGGATCTGCTGCCATGTTCCTCGCGCCTCCAGCAGAGTAACGGTTGTTCTGACCACGTGAGGAGAAAGAACAGTGTGTTGCTTCAGCAGAGTAGAAACCCAGGCTACTTACGAGGGGTCGAGGTGAAAGCGCGTGGGACGAAGAGCAGAACCGACAAACCCCACACTGCTAGTGCCATCTTCAGCGCTCCTCCACCTCCACCGCCGCCGCCTCCGCTCCGGGAGCCGCTCTGAACGCGCCGGGGGCAGCAGATGCACGCACGAGCCATTTCGTTCCTCAGGCAGAACTTCAGCCAGGACTCGTCTGTAGAACCTCGTCAGGTGTGTGAGGCTTCTGCAGAGCGGTGAAGATCTGCTGCTCATCTGATTTTTGCAGAAAGATCTGAGTGCGGGTTGGACTCTCAGTCTGGACTAAGTTACTCCTGAAGCTCCTCCTCCATCTCCCTGCTCACTCCTGCATTTGGGCCCTAGTTTCCCCCCATTTGAGCGTGAAATCTGAAAATCAAGACTAATGAACAGTCAGTCAAATCAGTATTTTAGATTTAAATCTAAATTTACCAAAAACATCAAAAACCCAGCCTCAAATAAATAACAATGATAATAATCTTTATTTATAAAGCACTTTTCATACATCAGGATGCAGCTCAAAGTGCTTTACAGCATACATAGTTAATATAATTTGTTATACAGATAAAAAACAGAAAAATACAAAGTAATAACACATAAGAAATAAAAATGACAACCGAAAAGAGCATTTAGATGTAGTTTAAACAAACAAGATAAATATGAAATGGGTAAGATTTATGTATAGTGGTTGGTGATGTAAGAAATCTATTAACAGAACGCTTTATTACATAAAATAAAATAAAAAATAGTTTTTAAAGCTATTTACTGTTAATGGTGGATAAATAAACATCACTTTCACACATCATTTTATAGATGCCTGCTCATCCAACGGTTCTACCCAAAGCAAGAGTTTGTTCCCCCATTACGTCATACGTCATCTCTTTTGCAAAGGCAATTATGTTAGGATTTTATTGCATTAGCCACAAGAGCTTTACGTAGTTAGGTAGTATATTGCTATAGCAACTGAAGTCTTAAATTAAACATGGACAGGAAGAAATTTCACTTGCAAAACTGCAGCAATTAGTCTCCTCTGGTCCCAACAATTAAACCCTGTAATTTAAAGGAAAGGTGATGTAATACAGTAGTTAACACACCTCACAATCTGTTTTGAGTACATTTCATGCATCAAATTCTAAGTTTGTTTACATTTACAAAATACAAAAACAGTCAGTGAAAACACCAGAAATAATTTCTTTGTACTTTTGTCAGTTAAATAAAGGTTCGAGCGATTAACAAATCAGTTTTACACTTTACTAAATGTCTTTTTAGAGCATTAGTGAGGTTAGGTAATGATGATGGATGATAGTTCTGGATCACAAACAGCACCAATGGGACTGGTTGGTGCTTTATCGCTTTAGAGAACTTCATTTCGAGTTGTAGAAAAAAAGATTGGGGGGCTTAATGCCATTCAAAGTTTTTTAATAAAAAGAAACTTTTATATTTTGTTTTTGTGTTGTAGATATTGTGACCCCTGTTTTCTATCACTGTAAAGAACTCTGAGCGGGTAAGTATTTCCACAATGCACCATCTTACATGAAAACAGTGTGTACTTTGTATATGACTTTGTATACATCCTGTAAATTCCATTAAACAGAAATTTTCAGACATATGTAACTGTATTTACAATGTAAGTACTATATACATATACAACTTAGTAGTTTTACAATAGAGAAAAAAACTGAATGAAATTAAACCTAAAAAGAATAGCAGGCGTAGTAATTTAAGACAATTGCTCATTCTGTATGTGCTACAACAGCGCAGCTCCATATACACAGAGTGCATGTCTTTTACAGACAGGCAGCCAAATTTGTGTCTTTTGGAAAATTTATGGGGTATTATAAAGTGGAGAAACAGCTAATAGTCACCCTTTACCACTATATCACTAACGCAACTGAAGAATTCCACTAACTGCAACAATTAGTATCCTCAGTTCCCAAATAACGAAAAGTGTAATTAAAAGGAAAGTAATGTAACACAGTGGGAAACATGACTCAATCTCAACCTTTTTTGTGTGTATATTAGACATCAGATTCTAAAATTGTTTATATGTGTAAAAAAACATTTAAGTTGGTCAGTAAAAACGATGAAAGTTAGCATTTTTTGTATTGTCCCACTTTTTCAGATATGGTCAAAAATGCATTTTAAAAGTCAATGTAGTATTCTTACTGAACTAATAATAAACTCTAATGCCCTGTTAAGAAACTGTGAATGTGCATAATGGTGCACCAGTCATAGAATGTGACTTTTATATTGTTTTTCTCCAGGCTATTGGTGAACAATAAACAGAGCTTGTGTGAAATTGCTCTCAGAGGCATCAAACTACAGCTAATGACTTAAATTGATGTCGTAAACCTGTCAAGCATATAGGTAGGCTCCAATGACAGCAAAATGAGCTCAGTTGGCACCGTTAACAACACAGATCTAGGCATGCGCATTTTCATGACCGGTGAAGTAAGCATGTGACTGGTATTACGCAACAGTTCAGTCTCAAATTCAAGAAGATAAAATGATCTCAATTGTAATGTATGCTACTATTGCCTCATTGGCCCAATCCATCTCTGTAGATGTGAAGACATGTAATTCACACCTGTGAAATATTTTTAGGTGATGATTTTAATCTATTTTCCTGTATTTACATTTTCTCATTTTATTGTCTGTTTAAGGTAAAACTGTACATACATGTTGCAATCTTTTCACATCTTTTTACATATTTTAGTCTAGTCTATCCTAGTGGTTAGGCCAGGGGAGCCCAATACATCGATCGCGATCTACCAGTCGATTGCAAAGGCACGTGAGTCCATCGCAAAGCTCTGCCTATCAAAATAAACTCTTCAGCGCACGTGACATCACGCAACATAAAAAGTGAAAAATGCGAGCCACCAATTACACCACAGTACAGACAGTGTGGGTAGATCGCATGTCATTTAAAAAAGGGTGTTAGCTTATCATCCATCTCCACTGTGGCGTTTAGCCAGTCAGACATCTCTGCTTTTGTAACAAGCGTCATCGCACATGCTCGGTCAATCGATCAAGCTACTGCAATCTGCAATACTCCAGCTAACAAATAGCCTTGCAGTTTATTTCCCCTAAAGAAAGAGTCTAAAACTGTGTGGGGAAGCTGGACCAAGTAAGAAACCAAACTGGAACTGTTCATTAAAAAGTACAAAACTGACTAGCCACCGAAACTCTGGCCAATTCCATTCAGTTTATGACATCATCTGAGTAAGGTAATGTAAAAAATATATATTTATATATAATTTTCACCATTTTTATTGTTGGTATCATTTTGACTTTTAAAAGTAGCTCGCAAGCCAAAAAAGTGTGGGCACCACTGACAGGAAAAGTGAATAACATTAATTATTTTGTTGCGAGAGGTGAGATTTAGCAAGTGAACAGCCATTTCTTGAAATTGGTGCTGGAAACAGTTCAAATGGGTGAGTCCAAGGATCTGAGCCATTTTGACAAGACCCTTGTTATGATGGGTAGAGGATCACCAAAACAGTAGGTGAGGTATTCCTGGTACACAGTGATTAGAACCTACAAAACTGGTCCAAGTTACAGGACGTAAAGGATCTGTTCCTAATGTCTTGGTGCCAAATACCACAGCATACCTTCAGATGTCCTGTGGAGTGCATGCCTAGTTGGGCCAGAGCTTTTTAGTGGCACAAGGGCTGACCTGCATACAGTATTAGGCAGGTGGTTTTAATGTAAAGACTAATCTGTGTATTTTCAAAACTTTTCATAGTTTTTTATTTACTGAACAATAAAATACTCAAACTATTTTTTATATTTTTTGTTATGAAGTGTGTTTTAACAAATGTAACTTTTTTTATTTTTTTTAAATGACGACATAACAGTAATATGGCTTCTTTTGCCAATTACACGTAATAAACATTCACGCTAGGAGTCAAGGCTCAGACCCGTGAGTGGAGGTGTCGGCAGGCGCGATACGTCACAGCGCATCCTGAAGCGGTCTGCCTTTCCCCACCCGTATTCCTCCTGTCCCCGCCCTCTTGCGCTGTTATTGGTTGACACTTCCGCATTCACCGGCATTCCACCAGACCCAGCCCGCGCTTCGTACAAGCCCCGCCTCATGCGCTAGCCATCGTCCAATAGTTCATAGACCATCGGCCAATCCCAACTCGGGCTACTCCCTAAGTAACCAATCGTGTTGGAGGTCGCGGGTTCCTGCCAGCCAATCCTCCCTCAGGACGCAGGTTTCCTATTGGCCATCGCTGCCTCTTAAGGCGGGGCTTGTCGTAATGCGGGTGGGGAAAATAATAAAGAAATAAATAATAAAATAACGCTGGCGAAGCAGATGTAGATCGAAGCGAAAGCCGGGGTGTGAAGCCGCACGGAGCCCGCAGTGCACGCTGCCTTTCTGCTCACTGCATTCGGCCTGACGACGCTTCGGGTGGGCAGCATGGCGCGCGCGGGTCCTGCTCTACTCTCTCTGCTCTGCGTGGCTCTGGCGGCCGCAGCGAGCGACATGTTCGACAACCAGCTGGGCGACATCAGCTACTGCAAAAAGCAATGTCAGATGAGCATCCGAAACAAAAGCCCAGCCAAAGTAAGTGGCATCAGCGTAGGCAGAAAGGCGCGTGGGTGACGGTGGGGAATCTGCCTCTTCGCTCGGACGCATCCATCGAATACTTAAGTTGGCGCGAGGGAGGAGATCCTCGTGCGCATCGCGGGTTGAATGTGCTCATATGGTGGGGAGGGGAGGTGGATCATCGCGCGAGGGGGAGGTTTGAGTTGACCCTTGATTAATGCGCTCTGTGGCACTAACAGGCCATAAACGCCGGGCTGCTGCTATAGGACGCGGGCGCGTTTGCATCCTGGCGAACAATGGCCCATCTGCACCAAAACCACCAAGTGATGGTCGCCGTCCATTCCCTGGCTGCAGAACGCGAGGCTTGGTCATTCCTCCCCATGCTGATCACACTACATCTGAATAATAATCGAGCTCCATTTTGTTGGGGTGGGTTTCATTGTCATGGAGCATCACCTTGGGCAGGTGCAGTGCTGGGGGCGCTCATGAGCTCCTCGAGGCAGCCTAGGGGAGAGATTAATGCAGTATTTTATTCGATTGGTTGCTTATTTTTCCTTTTCATCCGTCCAACCAGGCTAGCACACGGAGGCGGAATCCCAAATGCCTCCATGTTCCCTATATAGTGCGCTGGGTTTGTTATTAAAATCGAGTTTCTGCACCCAGATAGTGCACAGTTAGACACAGCTGAATTTCCTTTTGTTCTTTGTTAAATCTTATATGCACTGTTGACGTACAGGAACCTGTATTTTCGTGTGTACGTAGTGCACTATGTAGGGAGTATGGAGGCATTTAGTGCGCAGCCATGTAGCTCTCGGCGTTTATATGCATATTGAGTCGCTTCGTTTCTGTAAATGTATTAAATGTACAGTATACAGTCATGCAGTACGGGCGTGTTGCTAACGGGGATACAGAAAGCTGCATATACATCGAGTGCGCTTCGTGTAAGGCCCAGTAAACCACTGCAGCTCTGGGATGGCATTAGTCTCATGACGTTTTCCTCTCCGCCAGTGTGGGGCGCTGTTTAGCACAAAGTCCCATTTCCTATAATGCGTTATGTAGCCCATTGTTTTTCTTTCAAAATCCCTACGTGATTATGTAAGCTCAGGGAATCAGGCCAGAGACAGGAAAATAAGCTCAGATCGTTCTGCTGCTGCTGTTATGCAAATTCTCAGCGTTTTATCATGTGTCCTAATCCTAATATTCACATTTCTGGGGCGTTCAGCTCCAAACACATACATCCCACAAATATAATGCCATGTTTTGCAATCAAGTGTTAAAATAAAGGGACTATAAATGTGATTCATGGATGTATGTGTACATGTACTCGAGGAGCTAGGTAGTTATGAACTGTCATAATTAAATGCTTAAGGATGCATTGTGGGATTTGAAGGCTAATGTCAATATCTGATATTTGTCTTATGCATATCTCAAAAAATATTTTAAAATATTGCCTTGAAAAAAATGTTCATGTCAACGGTAAACATTTGTCATTTTTTCAAGCAAATATTTGCAGATAGTAATATGATTCCAATGTTATTGCCCATCCATATCAGTAAAAAAAAACAGATCACCCTTCTCTGTTTCTGTCCATAATGTCGACGTCTTTACTGCAGCAGTTAATTGCAGGTAGAGTGTATGCTGAGTGCTGTAAATGTACATTCTACAATACTGTGCAAGAGGCTTAGACAATTGTGCAAATGATTCCAGTTTATTTAAGCTAGTGTCTTTCTGCAGCAAAAACATAAGTTATCATTAAAATAAAGGCAAACAACCAAAAAAACAGTAAAAAAGAGAAAAAAAGTTGTTGTTGTGTTGGGAGCTGTTGGAACAGTGGAGGTTTGGATTTTTCTCCCTCATTGCCTCCAGCCATTGCATGGATGTGTAAAACTCTCTCAACAGCAGAACTTGATTTAACCACTGATTGAGCCCAAACCAGGGATTTTATGGTTGCTAAGGATACTTCCAGGGTTCCATGAGGAGACACAAACATGTACTGTTCACTGTATTAATTTTATTTGTATTGATTCTGATATTAGTTAAAAAAAAACACTTACTGCCTGTCTTAACAGCTCATAAAAATACATTTCTCAGGTGCCTGAGACTTTTGAACAGTACTGTAAATGAGATTTGAATGTATTTGGTTCTAGCGTTGACAAACTTCCTGGTCTGTTTGCAGGATTCCATCATGAATGCGTGCCATCGTGGCTGCCGCCTCTACTCCATTTGCCAGTTTGTGAACGGGAACACTGGCTTCAACAACAGCAAGGAGGAGTGCCAGGGCGGTAAGACCTGGGTTACATCTGGACTGGGTTTAGAACTTCAGGACACAACAGAGCAGTATCACTATTACTCTGCAGAAAGGATCTAATGGAAGCATATGGAGTTTACTGTTGGAAGGCTATCTTGGTGATTGTCTGGGGATGTAGGTGTGCCCTCTTAGCAAACAGCCCTGTCTGAGACGGAGCAGTCTCTGCTGGAGCCTGTCCAGTCTGTGGGAGGCAGCTTTAGTGAAAATCAATCTTGTGCTTTGGTGGAAGAGGCAGATGCTCAGATGTTTGTTGGTATTGATGACTACTAGGCTGTAGGGAGAACTGAATGGGAATAGAAATATCTGACGAGTGCTGTACATGTGTATGCGTGTGTTTGCAGCATGCCAGGAGGCGTATAGTAAGTTACTGGAGCAGGAGGCCTGCAGCACAGGCTGTGCCAGCCAACCAGCCGAGCCTGAGATCAAACGGAGGAAGGTGAGAACGGTGGTGTTGGGCTCCTTAAGGCTTGGAGTCTTGTGACGTTTGTATCCAAGCTGTCTGTGAACCAAACATAAGGCGCCAAACAAATAACCTGGGATGTTTTTCTGCAGCTTAAAGCTTTGACCAACCGCCCCAAACCGATCTCAGTGATGGATGCTGTGTCCAGCTGGTGTAACGATATTGTCAGCTCTGCACAAAGCTTCATCTCTTCCACCTGGACCTTCTACCTGCAGGCAGATGATGGCAAGGTGGTCGTCTTCCAGGTTAGTCTTAAACCCCATCAGTGCTTTGGTCAGAAATGAACAAAATATACAGAAATCTCCATTTATACCAACTGTAGTGAATCAGCCAAGACGCTTATCGCTTTATTCATAACCGACAAGTAATAAAAGCTACTAACAGAAGATTAATCCAATCAGCGCCTAACTTCCCTCTTTGGCTAATAAATACCATTTGAACATAAACATTTCCATTATGTATCAGAATTATTATGTATTTTAAAATACAAATAAATGGGAATTATATGATATTATTTTGTATTATATATTATATTCTGTTATTCAACCATTCCATCCTATCATTGTGATCTGCTTTCATATTTCTGGGGCTACATATTTACTGTAGCTGTGCTGATAATATAAGCCCAGCCAGTATGAATTTTTTGTCAGAAAGGAACTGAGCATTTTGTTCACTTTTTACCCTTGAAGCAGAACTCAGCAACTACTAAGATTTATTCTTTCACTGCGAAACTAATACAGTCAAACCCTGTTAGCTCTTAACCCGTTATCTCACCATTGCCATGAAAGGCTGCAGGATAGATTTCCTTCCATGTTTTATACCCTGTTAATGATAGCTCACCAACCCCGATTTTAGGGCCCGGACCAATAGGATTGAGCTAATGTGGTTTAACTGTATGTGTGAAATGTGAAGTATGTAATTATGGGAGGAATGAAAAGGAGTCTGGACTGACCGATAGGTCATTAGGGTTTAAGGGGTAATATGAGGCTTAATGTAGCTGCACTGGTTGATACATTGGGGCAAAAAAGTATGTGGCAGTCACTGATTCTGCAAGTTGTCCCACTTAAAAAGATGAGAATCTGTAATGTTCATCATAGGTTCACTTCAACTGTGAGAGACAGAATGTTAAAAAACATCCAGGAAATCACATTGTATGATTTTTAAAGAATGTATTTGTATAATAGTGCAGAAAATAAGTATTTGGCCAATAACCAAAGTTCACCTCAATCCTTTGTAATGTAACCTTGGTTGGTCAAACGTTTTCTGTAGGTCTTCACCAGGTTTGCACACACTGTAGCTGGTATTTTGGTCCATTCTTCCATGCAGAAGAAGAGCTGTGATGTTTTGGGGCTATCACTGGGCAACACAGACTTTCAACACCCTCCACAGATTTCCTAAATAGTGACCTTTTATCCTCAATGTTCTCACTGATGGAAGGAGGTTTTTGCATAAAATCTCATGATACATGGCCCCATTAATCTTTTCCTTTATACAGATCAGTCGTCCTGTCCCCTTTGCAGAAAAGCAGCCCCAAAGCATAATGTTTCCACCCCCATGCTTCACAGTGGGTATGGTGATCTTGGGATGCAACTCAGCATTCTTCCCCCTCCAAACACAGCGAGTGGCCTTTATACCAAAGAGTTTAATTTTGGTCTCATCTAACCACATGACATTCTCCCAATCCTTCTCTGGATCATCCAGATGGTCTCTGGCAAACTATAGACAGGCCTGGACATGTGCTGGCTTAAGCAGGGTTTTAATCTATGATGACATAGTTTGTTACTAATAGTAACCTTTGTTACTGTGGTTCCAGCTTCTTAAGGTCATTGACCAGTTCCTCCGTGTTGTTCTGGGCTGTTTCCTCACTGTTCACAAGATCATTTGTACCCACGAGGTGAGATCTTCCATGCAGCCCAAGGTCAAGGGAGCTTGTCAGTGATCTTGTATTTATTCCATTTTCTAATTATTGCTCCAGCAGTTGATCTCTTCTCACCAAGCTGCTGCTTATTGTAGACCGGCTCATCCCAGTCTTGTGCAGGTGTACAATCTTGTCCCTGGTGTCGTTAGACAGCTCTCTGGTCTTGGCCATGGTGGAGGTTGGCGTCTGACTATTTGAAGGTGTGGACAGGTGTCTTTTATACAGATAACGAGTTCAAACAGGTGCCATTAATACAGGTAACAAGTGGAGGATAGAAGAGCTTCCTAAAGATGTTACAGGTCGGTGAGGGCCAGAATTCTTGCTTGTTTGTAGGTGCTAAATACATATTTTCTGCACCATTATACATAAATAAATTATTTAAATTATTTAATCATACAGTGTGATTTCCTTGATTTTTCTTTTTACATTCTGTCTCTCACAGTTGATGTGAACCTATGATGAACATTAGAGAGCTCTCATCTTTTTAAGTGGGACAATTTGCAGAATCAGTGGCTGCCAAATACTTTTTTTGCCTCTCTGTATATCTAGGGAGAGCCATGAACAATTCTGGACTAAATTTGGGAGGAAATGTAGACTTATTAATATGGGCAGAAAGTGTGTATTAAATGTCTAAACTAATTCAGAGCATACTGAAGGCAGGCATTGTCCAACAGACAACAAGCCCCTGATTGTAGCTCCAGTTAGACTATAGTTACATCAGTTCATTTGAACCAGTCTAGCATTAGATGACAATACTGAAAACCAAGGAGGAGGATGAGCAGGAATGTTTAGGAATTTGGAGCAGGTTAGTGGCAGATTTCTTTTCAGTCCAGCCTCAGAATTATCAAGTTGTCTCCAGACATGTTAGGAGATCCCATCTCGGCTCCTTACCTAAACAGTCTTTTTCATTAGAGACATATTTCCTATGTGATTTTAAAATGAGTGCTATCTATTTCCCACTGCCCACTAGCACACTCTACAGATACAGCCCCTTTGTTCCAGGGCCCCTGCTCAAGAGCAGGGGTGCTCACACTTTTTCAGCATGCGAGCTACTTTTAAAACAACCAAGTCCAAAAGATCTACCACTACAAAA
>JBBIGC010000039.1:10796260-10806824 GCA_037576955.1 Lepidarchus adonis
TTTATTTGTATTGCACTGCTGCACATAAGTATTTGAACACCTGAGAAAATCAGTGTTAATATTTGGTGCAGAAGCCTTTGTTTGCAATTACAGAGGTCAAATGTTTCCTGTAGTTCTTGACCAGGTTTGCACACACTGAAACAGGGATTTTGGCTCCTTCTCCACACCAATTTCCTCTAGATCTGAGCAACACAGAGTTTCAACTCCTCCAAAGATTTTCTATTGCGTTTAGGTCTGGAGACTGGCTAGGCCACTCCAGAACCTTGATATGCTTCTTACGGAGCCACTTCTTGGTTCTCCTGGCTGTGTGCTTCGGGTCATTATCATGTTGGAAGTCCATCTTCAATGCTCTGACTGAGGGAAGGAGGTTGTTGCTCAAAATCTCACAATACATGACCCCATTCATCCTCTCCTAAATACAGTGCAGTCGTTCTGTCCCCTTCGCAAAAGCTCCCCAAAGCATGACGTTACCACCCCCATGCACAGTAGGGATGATGTTCTTGGGATGCAACTCATCCTTCTTTTTCCTCCAAATCCGGCGAGTGAAGTTTAGACCAAAAAGTTCCACTTTCATCTGACATCATGACTTTCTCCCATGCCTCCTCTGGAACTTTCCGATGCATGATTTGAAACCATGGTGGTGTAGTGTTCTACCGACAGTGACCTTTGAAACTGTCGTCTCAGCTTTCTTCATACCATTGACCAGCTCCTCCCATGTTATCCTGGTCTGATCCCTCACCTTTCTTATAAATCAGTGATACCACACAAGGTGAGATCTTGCATGGAGCCCCAGTCCGAGGCAGACTGACAATCATCTTCAGCCTCTTCTGTTTTCTAACAATTGCTCCAACAGTTGATCTATTTTTACCAAGCTGCTTGTCAGCCCATAGCCCTTTCCAGCCTTGTGGCGGTCCACAATTTTGTCTCTAGTGTCTTTTGACAGCTCTTTGGTCTTGCCCATGGTACTAGTTGGAGTGTGACTGACTTGACTGACATTTATGTCTAACAAACATGGAAAAAACAAGAAATCAGGAAGAGGCAAACACTTTTTTACACCACTATATATGTATGTGTATGTACTATATGTGTATTCTGTGAGTTTCTAGTCCTTGTTATCCACATTTGCATATCTGTAAACACTGGGGACATATTTTACCAAATAGTGTAAATTGAATCTGGTCAAAGAATGTCTGGATACAGATGAGGCACATTAACACAAGATGCAATCACGCTCTATGTGTACAAATACCTGCATGTTCAGGCAACGTCTTTCGGTCAGTGGATTATGGATTTATCCTTTTTGAACGTGCTTGGATACTTTCGTTTTCAGGATATAGAATTTCTTTAACAGTGACACTTATTGGCTGCAGCGGAAGAGGAACAGGCGCTGAGGGGGATGGGAGAGCTGCTAGAGAAAGGGGGGGTAGCATTTATAGGCTGCAATTATGTGTAATTTTCCAACAGCGGTGAAATTAGAAACCAAACAAAACAAGAGGGCAAATAGACTGTGTGGATTAGCTCCTCACTGACACATGGGATACAGTGGGGAGAGATAGGAGGAGAAGGAGGAGGAGGATGGAGAGAAGAAAAGCAACATCTTATATGCCAATATTGACAAACAGAGGCATTTGCAAGCGGGGTGGTGTGGCAGTTAGAGCTCAGAGGAATCACGTGCTGCTGTCTCAGCACCTGGGGGGTTTGGAATGATTGAGTTTAGCTGAATATCAGCATGATTTTTAACATGCTGCCACATTTTACACAGCAGCATCTCCTCACTGCTTATCAATGCTGATGTATCAAAATGTGATTTTCCATTCTTTATTTATGGGAAATTAATGAAGGTTTTAAGTGCAATCACACTTTAATGGTTTAATATGGCGGTTAGTCCTGAATGATTATAGTTTCCTGCTTAATTGAACGCACCAGAATCAAGTAATTAGAGTTTAGCTTAGCATCGTTGCATTGTAAAGTTGGGAAGTTTAATTCATGGGTTTGACTGTCGGATCGGTACAGGATGAAGTGTCTGTGTTGTATTCGCTAAAATACCATCGATAACCCAAATCAATGTTCACATCACAGTATAGACATCACAGTCAATAACAATAACAACATGGCCATATGTATTAGCATGTCTGGCTCTTATGTTGCTAGCAGTTCAGTATAAACAGTAGTTTTATTATAGTTTGCTGAAATACACAAGGTCATTATTACAATTAATGTGCTAGTAGGTTAGAACTGCTAGAAACTCAATATCACAATAGCTGAGCGGCAATATAATTCTCTCATGATTTTTAAAGCTTTGTAATGTGCAGAGTATCAATACATGGCACTTTGGGATAAAATATGATGTATTACTTTTTATTTTAAATGATGCCCTCAGAAGAAAACTTTCTGTTCTCTCGCACAAGCACATTTTAAGTCTGAATTGTGAGGTAGATATTCATCATTGTCTTTATGCTCATATGAAGACAAAGCAATCTTCAAAATCTTGAGGTTAACACAGCAGACTTACTGATAGATTATAACAGTGCTCAGTCTAAACTGAGACTGTACCCCAGCACCCCATGCAGAGGAGATTGTTATCCACAGCACTGTCCAACCATTTGCAACTTTTACAACAGGAGCAGTGGGTCTGATTTCACCTCGATTGTCATGATGTGAATAAAAAACAAAGCAACTTGGTATATTGTTAGTCCAACAAGGGTTAATATGTGATTATATTAAAAATATTGTGCTAATGTGCTTTATTAATATTAAATCCAACACTTTGATTTTAAAAAGCTTTGATTTCAGGAATGGTAGATCAAATGTATGCAATTTTCTATTGCTCCTAGATGTGTAGTTGACCTACCAGTATGCATTGTCCATATTTGGCTTGCTCAGTTACAGATCTGCAAAGCTGGCATTGTTTAGAAACACTAGAATATGGTCAATATATACCCAATTTCTATAAAATATATATCACTAAACCTTCACTCAACCGCCTCAAACTGCATCCATCTCTTCAGTAAGGTTTCAGACTTACTGAAATGGTTTAGGGTTTCTAATTCTCCTAGCAAACACAAAAGTGCTATTAGAATAGAATAGAATAGAATAGAATAGAATAGAATAGAATAGAATAGAATAGAATACAAATAAAAGTAAAAGTAAAAATTAGGATAATATTATATATACATAAACACAGAAGAAGTATGAAGTATTTACAAAATATGTATAAGCATACAGAAATATGTATAAGTATACAGAAATATGTATAAGTATACAGAAATATACGGTGGCCCTAAAGTGCAACAACAAATTGAGAAACACAAACACAAAAGCAGAAACACAATTACATTAAAGAAACTGAAAGGGGAGGTACCAGTCAGCAGCAGGAGACATCGTTCATTGGACGACCGCGCTGTTCATCTTTGGAACCGTTACTCTGCCGCAAGCGCATTTTTTTCAAACATAGACCCAAACGTAGCTGTAAATGCCATGATTACATTTGAGCAGATCCACTATTGTATGTTTGTCCTGAATCAAAATATTCTCCAATAGCGACAGCTATGTTTTGGTCGCTGCTAAAGGCAGAGAAACTTCCGGTTCCAAAGACATCCAATGAGAAATGTCTCCCTTTGCTGACTGGTACCTACTCTTTCTTTAATGTAATTGTGTTTCTGCTTTTGTGTTTCTCAATTTAATGTTGAGATTCTGCTTTTGTTTTTGTAATTCTCAATTTGTTGTTGTGGTTTGCACTTCAGGGCCACCGTAGAAATATGTATAAGTATACAGAAATATGTATAAGTATACAGAAATATGTATAAGTATACAGAAATATGTATAAGTATACAGAAATATGTATAAGTATGAGGGGATCTGTTTGATGCAGATGAGATAAGAAATATAAATTGCACAAGCACACTGCATGTGAGTAGCAGCATTTAAAAACAGATGATGTGTTAATCTTAGGAGATGATAAATAAGTGAAGTGTTATAGTTTCTCCTTAGGAACGTTAATATAGTTGAAATAGGGCTTAAGGTGTGTTTAGAGCAAAACCTATAGCTCTACAGGGCTGTGGTCTTTCCAGGCCTGAGTTTGTCATCCCTTCTTTACACACTCAAAGGAACATTATTATCTTTGACTAGAACATTGACAGTGAGGGATTCTGACAAAGACATGATCTCATAGTGCAAGTGCATCTCCTAAGGGATTATAATCAGGTGTGAATGTGAACACCTAGCTGAGAAACGACTGGATGCAGTGCACATTCCAAACCTGTGAACAATGATGAGCAGATAATTAGCATGACTAGGTCATTTAGCTGAATGGTGTGGCCAAAAACCCACTCAGATGTGGTTAGAGATGTGGCATATGGGCCACAGTAATTAAAAACAAGTGTGTAAATAATCCCATCAAAAATGGAACAACATATTCTCTAATCCCTAATTATCTTAGCTCCTCCCCTCCCCAAATTCAGCCCCCTTGAGCGGAATTAATTACGAGGCCTAGAGAGGAGCCGACACCCCCCGCCCCCACCCACACAGCATTTCACCCCCACCTCTGTCTCCTATCACTATGGATACCGCAGTTTCCTGCTTCGTTCTTTTGCTGCTGGAGCTCAATGTACATTCCATTTCAACCTGGAGTTTGTACTGATGCCAGGAATGAGAGTTGATAAATACTGATGCTATGGATTGGTTTTATTGTTTGTTTGTTTTTTATAATTTTTTAATTTTACCCTCATTGTGACTGATCATTTTGAATTAAAGCAATGATGGTATTGTAGCAAAAGTGTACTTTAACTTTATAGCTTGCTAATTAGACTATAATTAGACACTGATCAAAGTGTCACAGTACTCCTCAAATCACATATGTCCAGCAAATGATGGCCAGCAGTGTCAAGCTGCATCATAGAGTGTGACGTAAGTGGCTGACAACAACTATGCATAATAGTAAGTCATTAGGCTCTCACCCTCGCAGAAATTATTTCTCACATTCAGTGCTTCTGAAATTAATTTGTACAGTAACCCATCGGTTCAGTAATCTGTCAAAATCTGGATTCCCAAATTTCATATATAACCATAAAGAAAATAATTGATCATTTAATTTTACATTTATGGTTACATATCTTGAAAAACATGGAGAAAATTGCTTTTTGAATGCATGCACAACACAGGGCATCCAATCATAACAGAGCTTCATCAGCCCATATAATTCTATGGGAAACTGAAAGGTTGAAAATGTCAATAAAATTGAAAACAATCTAAAAATAAATAAAGCCAAAAAAATCTTAATGCATATAGACATTTGGAATATAAATATCATTAAAAGAGAAAAATTTAAACAGTAACTAGAGGTTTAGTACCTTTACCAAACTTTATTATTTTTTAGTTCATTGTTTTTAAGAAAAATAAAAATTAATCATGACTCTGTATGATTTTCCTAAACAAATATATGTGCCCTGCTCTTTACCAGCACCTAAACAGGTTAGACTGGAACACAAACAGACTTTTGACTGCGATAATGGAGCGACAGCACTGCACTAATGCAGCTGGATTCATGTTGCTCAACAGGAAAGATGTGACAAAAGTGTCCCATACTTAATGGCAAACAAAGATGAGCCAAAGCAAAACTGCCAGATTCTTCAATTATTCATTATTTTGTACAATCTCATACTATGTGCATGCAATACAAATAAGGGCCAATAAGGTTATGACGCAACATAACACTCATTGTTTAGATATACAAGCTTGTACAGTGTACATTGTGCATGTAATGTTTACCATAATGTGTAAAATTCAATTTTAATGTATTTATTTTCAGAAAATTAACATTCGAATGAATATTGATAACATTAACACAATGAATGATTAATATGCATTAATTAATATGTAATACACAGAAAAAATGACTTAAAATGTCTTCAATGAACCATTTCCAGACCTCTTGCACATGCCTAGTATTACTTGTAGTTACCATGAAAAATCTGGTTTGGCTCATCAGTCCTTCATTAGATTAGATCCAGCTGCTGATGGAGCTTCACAAGTCTATGCAATGGTTGGAGGCATCAATGATAAAGCTGAAACCAAATCAGTGTTCCTTAATGAGCTGACAAAATATCAATGAGCGTAAACAAACAAAACAAATAATCCCATTGGAATGATAAGGTTCTAGCTGACGTTTATGTCAAAGATGAATTATTTACACATTCTTGTTGTATGACACAGTGTAAGCATTATATCAGGTGTCTTTTAAAGTTGACAATTTCTTTTAGAAAACAATAAGGTTTGAATAGATAGGTTTAAAGCTCAGTATCTCAAAACAATGCAGAATGCTGATAGAGTCTGATGATTTCAAAGAGATGAATGCTTGACTGCAAGACCTTTGCCCAGTGCAGTGTATTGTACCTGTAATGTGGTGTATCTGGCACATATACAATATACTACAGTTGTATATACCCTGACAGAATTTATGATTTCTTGACCATTTGTCAGAGAATATGAATAATAACACAAAAACTTTTCTTTCACTCATTGTTCGTGTTTTTTTTTTTTTTTTAAACAACTGTGTTTACTTTTTAAAATCATAATCACAACACAAACTACCCAAATGACCCAATCAAAAGTTTACATACCCTGGTCATTTGGCCTGAGAACATGCACACAACTAGACACAAACAAGTTTGAATGGTTATTGAAGGAACCATCTTCACCTGTGATCTGTTTGCTTGTAATTAGTGTTTGTGTATAAAAGGTCAGTGAGTTTCTGGACTCCTGACAGATCCTTGCATCTTTTATCCAGTGCTGCACTGATGTTTTTTGGATTCTAAGTCATGGGGAAAGCAAAAGAATTGTCATAGGATCTGAGGAAAAAGGTAGTTGAAGTCCATAAAACAGCAAAGGGATGTAAGAAAATATCAAAGTTCAAACTCTAATTAAGAAGTGGAATTTGGGATTCTGTTGGAACCAAACCACAATCTGGTAGACTAACTAAAATTTCAGTCACAACTGGCAGGAAAATTGTTTGGGGTGCAAAGAAAACTCCACAAATAACTTCAGGTGAAATACAAGACTCTATGAAAAAACAATAAGATGCACAATAAGGAGGCACATGAAGAAAGATGGGCTGCATGGCCGAGTTGCCAGAAGAAAGCCATAACTACACAAATGCCACAAAGTATCCCGTTTACAATATGCAAAACAGCACAGAGACAAGCCTCAAACCTTCTGGCACAAAGTAATTTGAAGTGATTAGACCAAAATAAAAAACTTTTTGGTCACAGCCATAAATGATACATTTGGAGACGAGTCAACAAGGCCTATGATGAAAGGTACATCATTTCTACTGTGAAACATGGTGGTGGATCGCTGATGTTTTGGGGATGTGTGAGCTACAAAGACACAGGAAATTTGGTCAGAATTGATGGCAAGATGACTGCAGTAGGTTATCAAAAAATACTGGAGGAAAATTTGCACTCATCAGCCCGGAAGCTGCGCATGGGACGTACTTGGGCATTTCAACATTACAATGATCCAAAACACAAGGGCACGTCGACCTGTCATTGGCTACAGCAAAAGTGAAGGTTCTGGAGTGAACATCTCAGTCTCCTGACCTCAATATCAGACCTCAAACATGCAGAAAATGTCATAACACTGTTTAAAGGTTTAAGTCTATATGAATGTATTACTCACAAATGTATTCTATGAGACTTTGATAACAGTAGTTAAATTTTTGTTTTCAGAAATATCTGTTTAAAAGACCTTTAACAACAACATATACTGTATGTAAAATGGCACCACAGACTGTCATTGCTGAAGTTCCTTTCGAGTAATAAATCTCGTTCTGACGTGAACGTTGTGTCTTATTGCCAAGTACTGCTCATCTTAATTGCCTCGCTGTCTTCGAAATGTTGGGATCAACCGTGCAATTATTTTTGATTTATTTACATGGACGCAGCCCGACATACTGGGCTGATTATCAGTCGTCGCGTTCCAGATTCCGCTGGAAGTTTGCGGCCTCGTTATTGACGTGCTGCTGTTGTAATAATTTTGCCGGGATGTGCTCTGATTTAAGCGACCCTCTTTGTTGGATGATGCCAGTTATTTATCTGCATCCATTTGGTGTCATTGTTCAAGTAATGGGTGTGTAAGGGAAATATGCCATTGTTATTGTGACACACTGCTACAGGGGTTGCCAGACAGAGAGAGGCAAAGGTGTGTGTGTGTGTGGTGGAGTGTTGTAAGGCTTATGAATGGATGTACAAAATGGGGAGATGAAGGGAAGGGGAGAAAAACAACAACAACCTCAGCAGCACTAAATGAGTGCCATATGGACAGTCCGGTGTTTAGACCAGGGTTAAGACATTAGGAGATGTCGTGGATGGTGGAGATGGCCTACTGTTAGCAATTCTGCTGGACGGTTCACTATAGGCAACTCCCAGTTCCTCTGTTTTTAATCTTTCAGGGTCATAATCTCTGCTCTCTTCTCGCTCCTGTGCCCTCCCCATCCCCCCACCGGAGTAATTGGACACAGCTTTGGCGCATGGAGCATACGTCCCCGTTTTTTCTTGTTGTTTTCTTTTTTTGCCTCGAATGCTGCGAGCGTATTCAATTAAAACAGAGTCCGTCTCTGGAGAGAGAGAGCAAAAAGGGGGGAGAAGGGGAAAGAGTAGTAAAGAGAGAGACATAGCTCTACCACTGCATTGCCCCAGGTCAGGCCTACAGTTGTGGTGTATCCCCTCATCATCCCCATCCCCCATCTACCATCCTTTGTTATGGTTCGATTTGGAGATTTTGCCTCGACCCCCGGCTCACTTACCCAGCAGCAATTAACTCATTAAACAAGTCCCTGTCCGAGGAGCGTGAATCCCCAAGATCCTCCTAAAGACGCCGAGTGTTCAGTCAGTCTCCATGTTAGACGCATCGTTTGGCTGATAAAAGTAACTGATATTCATTTTTTGCCACCACAGATAATGGTGATGATGACAAAATATGTTTTGCTTTTGTATGACTTATTTCTTACCTATAGTTTAGTAAAACACACATTCTGTAAATGCTTTTATTTATTTAAAAAATTATTATATCTCGGATTCAATCACACTCTCATTTACATGTTCCACAAGATACATGCTAGTTAAAGCCCTAAGATTTCCTTCCATAAGCACATTCAGTGTTGAGCTGGTCACAGTAAGACATAAAAACATTTTCCTTTACACACTTTCCCCCAAAATTAACATCAAAGATTCAAGATTCAAGTTTATTTGTCACATCCACAGCTATGCATGTAAAACATGCAGCGTAATGTGCAACAATTTTAACAAAATCTACAAATAAAATCAAACTGCAGAAAATAAATATTCATAAATAATAAATGACATCTAAATAATGTTAGAAAAAACTAACTATATGTATATAGCATGTATACATGTATATATATGTAATAGCTGTTTAAGTGAGAGTTTTTTGACTGACCTGTAGATATTGATGAAATTCATTGCTGTACTCCAGACAGGTAAAGTGGATAACTGACCTTATTGGTTGGTTGGTTGGTTCGTTGGTTGGTTGGTTGGTTGATTGGTTGGTTGATTGATTGATTGATTGGTTGGTTGATTACGTTGATTGATCTGTTGGTCGATCAATTGATCGATTGATTTATTCATTCATTGAAAATAGTATTAACTGTATTTTTAGTAAGAACTAGAACACTGAGTATTTTGATTTGTTTGTACGTTCCTCACATAAAATGTGTTCCAGGATGGATAAAGACTCTTCTACTACAAGCCAAATGTACCTGTGGATAAAAAAACAGGTAACCTGACCTGACCTGACAAGCTGTTTGTGTTCTGAGCTAAAGCTGAAAATGTTTTACATTATCCCACCATTTACAGAGGATTTCCCATGAATAACCATCTGAACAAACAGTCAGTAAAGCACTATTTAACTTCGACTATGGAAGCGAAATAAAAGAAACAAAATATAGGATGCATAGTATAGGTTTATGTACAGGATGATATTATTGCCTTTTAGTGTTTTAGGTCCTTTAAATTGGTGTTGTATTTGGGATTTTACAGTTACCACTAGGTTAAGATGACCAGAGAATACATTTCTATGTTTACTCTATGTTTCCTCTGGAATCTTTTCCAGAATAAAAGCCCACCTCACTGGTGGGCAGAGAGTACAGGGTTAATGATTGTCTGTCTTTGCTGATTTAAATCCGCTAGCACTGTGAGTCATAAGAGCCTATGGTGGGGTGTGTCGGCTCCGGAACTGGCCAGCATCTCTTCTCTGGCTTCTGCAAACATGAAAACAGCACTGAAGAATCAGCAATGCACCATTACCATTGGGCAGCAATATCTGCATTTTATTCTGAGCAGCGCATTTTTCCTGATAATACTTGTGTGCTTGAAGGAGAGAGTGAGCAAGAAAGGAAAAGAGAAAGAGAGAGAGTGAGCATGTGTGTGTGTGTGTGTGTGTAAGAGAGAGAGAGAGAGAGAGAGAGAGAGAGAGAGAGAGAGCAAAAGCATGATAATAGATGGTCTTGCCGGTTTGCAGAACATCCATTATTTTCATTCGTGATTAATGG
>JBBIGC010000039.1:10816502-10842496 GCA_037576955.1 Lepidarchus adonis
GTGTGTGTGTGTGTGTGTGTGTGTGTGTGTGTGTGTGTGTGTGTGTGTGTGTGTGTGTGTGTGTGTGTGTTTGTGTGCATGCGCGTGTGCATGCGTGTGTTTGTGTGTGTTTGTGTGTGTGTGTATGCTTGTGTGTGTGTGTGTGTGTGTGTGTGTGCGTGTGCGTGTATGTGTGTGTGTGTGTGGCTAGTGTGACTGCAACACTCTCTCAGCAGCACGGAGAGGAGAGAGCAGTAGAAGTGCTGTGGTTTCATTTGCTGGTGGCATTAAATGCTCATAGGACCTTTGAAAATGAGGGTGGAGTGGAACTGCATTTATCATTCTACTTCTTTAAGAATATTCTGAGCAATTATCAAAAATATCATACACATCTATATAGCTGTATTTTTCTGTCTGACCAATGGGGAAACTGAACTTTGGATGGTAATGTTTTAAGATGTGAATCTGAATCGTTCTGGATCATTTCTGTTGGTCCATTCATCATGAAGGGCAACCACCACTTTCAAAGGACAAGAAAACACATTTACCTCTAAACTGAGTTCTGTTATTGCAACAACAATTTACATGACAACGTCTTATGTAAAAATTCCTCCACAAGCAGAGTTTTAAAACCAATGCCAAGCGCCATAGATGCATCTGTGTAGCGAAGGCTAGTCAGTCTGGTCCAATGCCAAAGAGGAGCTCTGAGAGAAAGGGGTGAGAACACACAGTGCTCCACAGCCACGGCTGATTCAGCAGCATGAAGGGGAATACACAATAACAGGCAGGTGGTGTTAATGTTATGGCTGATCAGTGTAAGTCTCTTGTAAGCATCTTAAAGGTGAATATTAACATTTGTCATAGTGAACACACCCCATTACACAAAGGTCCTAAAAAGTACTCATCCATCCGTCCATTCATCCCTCCATCCATCATCCATCCATTAATTCATCCATCCACCCTGCCTTTTATCCATCCATCTTTGCTTCCTTCTTTTTGATTCATCCATCTTTCCTTACTTCTTTTTGATTCTTCCTTCCTTCCTTCCTTCCTTCCTTCCTTCCTTTCTTGCATCTATCCAGCCTCCCTTTCATCCATCCATCATCCATCCTTTTAACCATCATTCCAACCATCCATCCTTCCTTTTTTCCTTCCGTCCTTCCTTCCTTCCTTTCCCCCTTTTATCCAACCATCTATTCATTCATCCATCCATCCATCCATCCATCCATCCATCCATCCATCCATCCAACCATCCATTCATTAATCTATCCATCATTCCAACCATCCATCCATCTATCTAGCCTTCCCTTGAGGTACAGGGGGTCCTCGAGTTACGTCAGGGTTCGGTTCCTCTGACTGTGATGTAACTCAAATTTTGACGTAAGTCAGAACTCGTGCATGTAATGATGCTGCAGAGGCTTTATTAAACAGCACTGTGTTTTATTAACAGCAGCAACATGCATGAACACTCTCATATTTAGGAAACATTTAGGAAACATTTCTCCAGATAGAAATGCTCTTTTTTTTAGTGATTCGTGATTTCCGATCATTGTGAATATGCCACTGCACACAGTCACCACAACGAAATGTGTCCTCTGCATTTTACCCATCACACGTGCACATGTGGAGCAGCGGGCAGCTATCAACAGCACCCAGGGACGGTACCTTGCTCAAGGGTTCCTCAGTGGTGCCCGGGCTGGGACTTGAATAATTTTTTTAATAAACGCCTGGTCTATTATTTAAAGATATACAGTATATATATATTTATTCCCTTTTTATTGAATTTTACTGTATTTTAGTAACAAAATTGAGTGCCATGTTTCAAAACATTTGGAATTAATTATTTCAGACACCCCTTGTGTAAGTAGTTATTTGACTCACATTTCGGTTTCTTTATCTTAGGAAGTATCAACTGTGGGCATCCGGACTATTGCAGAAACTTTGCTTTTGGGTTAATGTTGCATGTGTTTCTGATTTGGTGCTAAAAGCTCAATCACCGGGTTCAAAACCTGCATCTCTGCCTAATAACAAGCGACACAGACAGTGCTAAGCTGGGGTATTGATTAAAGCGATGGATTTGGGTCCATGGTCACTATCACTAACAGGCATATCAAGCCTGTTGTCGCATGGCTTCGGAAAACGGGAGTGCAGGAGTGTGAAAGATCAGAGAGCTGGTGTGAGTCAGGCTTGAGTCACTGGAGAGACTGGGGGAGGGATGGGTGTGGGGGTTTGGGGGTCGTGTGTGTTTCCTTTTCTGGGCCCCACACAGTGCCATATGTGATTCAATGCTTGGGTCGCTGTCTGCTTTACATGGCACGTCATGGCAGATCACTTTCAAAAGGACAGCTCTTAATTGAGCAGACGACTGATCAAACACAAAGCCGTATACATTTCACCATATTCCTACAATTCTACTGTGGATTTATATTGTTATTGGTGTCTTGCTATATGCACACACACATTGTTGCTGACATGTAAATGCTTAATGAATTACATTGTTAGTTACAATTACATACACATTCCACTTTGACACATTCTAGACAAAAGTACCCCAAAAATTCTTTCTTCTATTACATAAATATGACTCTAGCTTTCTACAGAATTTCATGTTTGTAATCCCATCCAATGGGTTGGGAATTAAAGGGGTTTTGAATTTCAATACTTTTACTGTACAAGTTACCTGAATACCATCAATTAAAGAACAATTCCATCTCCTCCAACACAAAATTTTCATCTTATCAGCATCCACAAAACAATATTTATTCAACATTCATATTTATTTAGTGTTCTCAACTTATTATTTTATTAAATTCTACCTTTTTGAATGAGTTTGCACATCAGTTTCCCCCGTATGCAGCGCATACAGTACTTCCCACGATATCCACCACTAAACTCAAACTCCTAGCTGCGCAGAAAGCGTCGGAAGAGAAAAACACAGATGGTACTGAACAGCTTGAATCAACTCAAATATTCTTTCTTATGTTCCATTTGGAAAATTCTCTAAAGGATTCTCTAAACACCTAGACACATTTTTTACACATTCTGGTTTGATACAGATTTGAAATCATGGCAGAGAAAACATTACAGCATTGATGGGGCTTATGGGTGAAAATGTAGACGACTCTTCCTTAAAGTCTTCCTTAAAAATCAAATTTTCCCATGAAAAACATTCTTCACGTGGTGCAGCTGTCTTTTTCAGAGAGGACCAAGCTTGACAAGGTCCGACTTACAAGCTCTTTTTAAAAAATGACATGTATGACTATGGGGAAGTATCTCCAGATAAGTTTCTGATGTTGATGGTCTAATGTTGACTGTATTCGTTGTTGTGCATGATTTATTGAGTATGAGGCTGTATAGTCACTCATAGATACCCAGTTCATCATTGAGCATGATTAAAGTGGGTGGGCGAGTGTCGAAAATGGACCTTGGAACAATGGGAAAGGTGGCCTGGTATGAAGAGTCCCATTTTAGTCTTAATCTTAAGTAATACCATATATCTTCCAATAGTAAAAACATATTTTTTTATTAAAAAAAATATTCGGACGACCCGACATTGAAAGGAGAATCTGGCTGTTGTTCGTCTCGAGATGGAATGGTGATGGATATTTATGGCCACAAAATGTAGGCATCCCATAATGTCATGCAGCTTTTTTGCCTGAATGTTCTTTTGCGTATGTTACCACAATGAGTTTAGCATTTCCTTCCCATCTCTCACACTACATCACTCTGTGGGGTATTGATTGACGTGGAGATGAAAGGGCAAAATCTACACAAAGAAATTTTGTTTAGACTTTCTACCTTCCTCGATAGCATCCGACGACAAAACATTTTTGATATGAAAAGGTACTTGCAGTATGATTCACTGCAGGAGGGCGGAGCCCAGGTGGTACGAAAAGAGGATTAGTGAACGGACATGCGGTGGGTCATTTGAGATTAGCCATTACTACAGACAGGCTACTATTGGAAGCGGCGTCTATTTGTCGCAACATCTCTTCAAACACATTGTTTATTGGAAACGGGCGTAAATAGGAGATGGGTCACTAATAAAAGATATATGGTATTTACTAGAATACAGTCAATGTTGGGCTTGTAGGACCTTGCCCTTGTGAACAGAGGGTCAGTTAAACTCGAAGTCTAGGCACCACTGAGGAACCCTTGAACAAGGTACTATTTTGCTACATTGCTCCCTGTTGTTAGTGGCCTACTGCTCCATGTGTAGATGTGTTAAATGCAGAGTTCACTTTTTTGTGTGTAATGACACTTCACTTCATGTAGGGAATAAAGTTAACATAGTCATAGTCTTTTGCACACATGGACTTTTCTCATGTTGAATTGTAACGTGTCGGACTTTGTCATTGTTTAAATCGGCACCACTCACCCATCCAGCACTGAAGCAGTCGCCAACTTTTAATGTACCTTTTATCAAGCTAGATCCTCTCCCAATAAACAATGTCTTTCAAGGAAAACTTTACAGAGGACATAAAAGTTCATGAGTTCTCCATGTTCTCATTCTTGGGTGCCCAAGGCTCATTGATTCACAAGGATTTGGTGAAGTTTTGGTTTATAGTTTGCAATGAATTACTCTTTGACATTACTTACAGAGCTGAAAGAGAGAGACACTAGTGTGTGGTAATGTTGCTGTTTTCAGTCTTTGCTTCAGGGGCGAGCTGCCTTTGGTCTTGTCTTCAGTAAGTGAAATGCTCATTTAGCAGAGTTCAGGTCAGGTGAAAAACTCCATAGATGCATAAGTGGTACACTTTAGGTCATTATCCTACTGCAAGGTGAAGCATCATCCACTTTTTGAGGCCTTTGATTGACTCTGTGCAGTTAAGATACTATTGTACACTTCAGTATTCATCCTGCTGCTGTTATCTGCAATCATATCATCAAAGACCAGGATGCCAGTCTATGGGAAGTTATATGTTCATATATGTTCAGAAACAGAGGCTTGCTTTGGATCGTGAGGATAGCAGATTGCTGTAACAAACTCGCAGAGATGCAGGTCAAGATTCTCGTCAAAGATGTTAAATTGTTGGATTTTACAGCAATAAATGGTAGAGGCCAATACTTTTGTTGCAGTGTAGATCTTTATTCTGTAGTTATGTCCATATAATGAAATCTGGGGATATGCTGGTTTTCGCTACAAGAAAAATGAAATTCCGTTTTCAAAAACCACTGCAGTCATGTCTGATGTAGAAAAAATGCTCTGAACCTTTAACATTTTGGAACATAGACGTTGCAGAGAAATTTGAGTACTGCTCAAGTAAAGTTGCTTTGGCAGTAGGGTTGGTTAAACAGTAAAATTACTTTCATGCAATACTGTTTAAGTGTGCATGAGTGTTAGTTTGCTTATAGTAGAAATAAAGTAGTAACAGTTAACAGTAAAGTTACAGTAATAGTAAAGTTCTGTTCAGCACAAGAAGTAAAAATGCTATTTTTGTCTCTTAGAGAAATCTAGCTTACACCTGAATTTCCATTCCTTTTTTTCCCTTTCCTTTTTCCTTTGATGATAAAATAAGACACTACTGAGCAGCATATTAAACTTTTTCACGATATTGTATTTTTGTATGTATTTACCTGTGTGTATGTATATATATATATATATATATATTACTATCAATATTACTATATATATATATATATATATAATACTATATATAATACTATATATAATATATATAGTATTACTTAGACTAGCTTGAGATCTGCTGGTATACTATAAAGTGATATAGCATTAATCAGCTGTTCACTACTGTGGCCTGCCTAGTTGTTTGCTATTGCTCACCATACTTGCTGCTTAACAGTGTATAGATGTTTGACATATTTAATGTGTTGGCAATGTTGCTGACTGAGTTACTAATGGTTTATTATAAACACTTCTTTTGGTGCTTGTTGAGAGACAACTGCAACAGAGAGAGTCCAGATGCATGTGTGAGTGAATGTGAGTGGAGTATGGTAAAATTTCTGTGGCAGATGTGTCACTCCCTTGCTGTCAGAATCTTCTATGCAAGTTGAATGAATAGGATAGGATTAAGGGGACTTACAGATGGGTTTGCAGATATCACTTGAAGATGTGTGCAAACTGCTTTAGCATTTCTTATACTGCTGGTTTTATTAGTCAGCTTTGATTTGGTAATACTTATTGCAATGATTGTGAATCAATGTTGGATGTGGATCTGATTCCAGCAGCTACAGCTCAGGCAGTACATTACACCCAACTTTGTTTAAACATTCAGTGTCAATTACATGTAACTACTGAAATAAATTAGGTAGCTGTCAGTACTGAGTCTACTGCAACACAATGAAAACACCATAGTTGCAGAAACGCCATAGTTTCAAGAAGGATAAAAGTACAATAAAAATACAATTTACAGTGTTTTTTCCATTTGACAGTCGTTTACTCTAGATGTGGTCAATCGGCCCATACAGGTTTGGTGTCCAAATTTTGCTTCTTTGCTTTAGCCCTGGAGCTATAAACTAACACTGCTAACAAACACATCACTAGTCATTCAACTGTAAAATACATTGCCAAAACGTTCCACAAACTACTCAAAAAGCATCAGCTCTTCATTAAGCTAGAGAAGGTATAGCCTTCAGCAAGGTACTGTCCTGCTATACTGCTTCCTATGTGTTGTCAATATCTGCCTGCTGTACATGTAAACAGGTAAAATACATGTCATTGTGGTGCACTTTCTATAATGTTCACAATGACAAATGTTCACTGTCTGTGTGGTTTATGAAACTATCAAAACTTTGGTTCGGTTCCTCCATATTTACCACAAAAATGTATTTGATGTCAGCACTTCTACTACTAAACGTGTTTGTTGTCTAAATTGTGTTAAATATGTTTCTTCATTGCTATTACATAAACTGTAAGTCAATGGTGTTGGAGTAGGTTGGGATTATCTGTTGCTTTTTCATGTTTAATTTTCTCTGTTTAACTAAAAGACCAACATTTCTAAACCAAACATGTCTTGCCTGATCGACTACATCAAGGAGTATGTTGAAAATTCTGTAAAACTAATTTTTCAACAAACTTTTCCATTAAATTCACCCTAACTCTAGCTTTTCAGCATGTCACTTAACTATTCGCTGAAATGTGAAACACTGCAGACTACCCTAAACTTGTCTAAAGATGACTAATCATATACACACATAAATAACATTTTGTCAGTAATCTGGGATACTTAACTTACTTTTAAGTTAAAATTTTTTTAAATGAATCGTTGTTAGTTGTCCCGGATGTGTGGTTGTAGGAAAATAAACCTCTCGAGTGTGGTAATGGCCCCTAGATTGTGTTGGGGGCCACATTACCACCCCTTTGTGATTCATATCCCTTTAACCACACAGCCCATTGCGGTTTAGCTTTTATGTATTGTTATAATAGTCTTGCAACACAGATGTAAAGGCTGAATATTATATGCCCCCCAACTCACTATACAATGTCCTGCATATGGCATGAAATAACGGCTTTTACACTCTATGTACTATATGTGCAATAGGGGCCCATTCCAGATTCAGTTAAAAAAAAAAAAGCCTCACATCTGTCACAAAGACAAAATGGATGTTAACATCAGTTTCCAACAGAGATAAATTCTTTTCTGAAATCTTTAAAAAAGCTAAATGGAAGGACTTTCCCTTTAAACACAGGAGGCTGTGCATGTAAACAGAAGCAAGATCAACGGCCACGAAAAGGCTATTTTTAGAAGTGGCAGATGTCTGTTCTTATAAATGCACCATCTTAAAAATCACCATATAACACTAATTATTTTGTGACATCACTGCCTTTATTTGACGTTCTGCTTTAGGGCACACATCTCAGTTACACACTACACCACAATACTGTAATGTACATACATAGTACATATCTTACAATAAAAGTATGAATTTGATTGACAAAATGTAAATGTATACTCCACTATTGTTGGTTACTTTAGATCCTAATAACAGGACCTGTGCCTACATAAAAAAGATTTTTGGGGCACACATTAAACTAAAATAATGATTGCCTTTTACCAAACTTCTTTAGGATGACAAATACACTTCAGTACACTTGAGTACTACTCATATTTATATTTATAAATATGTGATATTTATAATATGACACTGGCATTTTTTCAAATGATTTCCTGTGTTGTGTAGGTAGCTCCTCCCCTTCCGTTTCGGGGTCCACCAGCACCACCCTCACAAATGCACGAGTTTTAAGTGTGTGTTGTGGATATTGAAAACTGTAACGCATACTACATACCATAGTTTTAAAAAAAAAAAATAGTCTAAATTTGTATTAATTTGGACGCATTTTCTATTCACGATCTCAGCCCTCAGCTCTTCCATCTTCGGCATGTCGCAAATTATTTTGTGTCTTCGGTGCCAGATTCGCGCTTCAGAGCGTGGGCCTAAATTCTGCCATCAAAGTCTCAAAGTCACACTCGAAGGCCTGAGGCAGTGTAGCGGCTTTTTTCTGATCCCACACCGCCGCCACCCCGCGCCCTCCTCAGTCTAGTAAACACGGAGTGTGCGTTCCCCTTTAAGAGGCCCCCACCGTCTCCATGGCGGCGGGAGGGCGCGCACATTCCTGGAGCAGCGGCAGAGGGAGAGAAAAAAAATCTTCCAGCGACCTGTTTCAAGTCCCCCCAATAGAAACTGTGCCTGATTTGTGGCCAATGTTGGAGATGTGAAAAAAGAGGGGAGGGGGGAGGAGGAGGAGGAGGATGGAGGGAGGAGGAGGAGGAGGAGGGGGGAGGAAAAACACTAAAGGGGTAGCTATGGAGATATAACGTTTTCCTGGCTGCTTTCTTTGACAGGTGTGGAGTGGGTAAAAGTCTTAAAACAGAGTCCAGCATGTACGCCAAAGGTAAAGGAGCTGTCGTCCCTTCCGACAGTCAAGCGAGAGAAAAGTAAGTGTTTTAAGAGTGATGTTCATGGAGCTTGCAACTTTCCGAAGTGCACCTACTATTGTTCGAGGGGGGTTTGTTACTGTAACGCTCGCGCGCTGCTTCCTGCCCCCGGCGCGTCTCTGTAACTTTGTTGTTGTTTTGGTGCTCGCGCGCGAAAGAGCTCGCGCGCCTGTTTCGGCGTCAGTTCCAGCACTTCGGAACTTGAAAACGACTTTGTCCACGCTGTACGATGACATTTTTTCTCTGGCGGCACGCTTGTGGTCCCAGCCCGGGCTGAAACACTCGTTTCGAGGGGCTGGTCCAAGTTAGCGAGCGGCACTGACGGCGGCTCCAACGCGGGGTCGCGTGCGGGAGATCTCGAAAGTTCGAGCGATTAACGTCTCTGGTTACGCGTGTTCGCGTCGTTGTCCGGCTCGGAAAGCGTACTGAGGTTCCGGCTCGTGTTCACGGAGACCGGGGAAGCTGTTGCTGAGGATGCGCCGGGTTGTGCGGCAGTGTCTGAGCGGCTGTAATGTGTCGCTGGAAAACAGCAAAGAAAGTTGCCCAAAGTTGAAAGAGCACGCTCGAGTTAAAGGTTTCTCCACGTGAGTTATCGCTGCCTTTATGTAGGCAGTGCCTCGAACAGCCACGTACTCTTGTTTTCCCTCCAAACGCACTTTTTTCCAGTGAATGAATGAAGGATTTCTCATCAGAAGTCGTCTTAAATGTGTGATATCACAAATGCATGTGTTGAGATGTGCTGATGAGGGTTCTCCTGTTCTCCATTTCCCTGAGACATAAGCAGATCCACTTCAGTGTTGGGCACCTGAAGTCTAAGATCCACAAATATGGAGAAGGGTGCAAAACTGTAGTGGAGTTCAGTTCGCTGCTCTTAAATCAGGAATGAAAGTGCACCACGTTGTTGGGATCAACTAGTCCCCTCAAAACTTGCTTCCGGACAAAGGTAGAAGCTACCGTGAAGTCAGCTGTGACTTTGAGTGAGTTACAGAAGCCAGTTTACTGAACATCAGCTACATCTGCAGATGTGGGTCTGATGAGACTGATGTGGCCTGAAGCTGTAAGTCAAATGCAGCAGAACAGCCATGACACACCATCTCCAGTGTAAAGTGTGGCTGTGGTAACATCATACTGTCAGGCTTCTTCCCAGGACGAATGTAAATACGACTGGACCAATCTCACATCCCTCTGGTAGAAACAGCAAGTCTGTGGTCAGTCATCAGCATTGTAGTGTCCTGTTCTGCTGCTGAAACTAATAGAGAAGGTTTAACTCACTTGTGATCCTAAGTGGTGAACAGTGAACAGAAAAAATGTTTTCTTGTTGGGATTCCTTCTTTCTTTCTTTCTTTCTTTCTTTCTTTCTTTCTTTCTTTCTTTCTTTCTTTCTTTTTTGAGCTTTGAGTGACATACTGTATTTTCTAGTAACTATAGTCACCATTATCATGATAAATTGTGGATTTCCGGAGCATGAAATACAGTTTAATTTTTATAGAGACCATCATTAGTGTCGTTTAAGTGAACTTACTGTATTGAAGTCTGAAAAACAAAAATAATTTGTTGTAATTCTACATCATTAAAAACAAAATGGCCATGCTGGCTCTTTTTCATTTGTTCTATCGTAAAAGATGATGGAAAAATACATATTGCGGTGTATCGTGTATCAAAAAAAAGTCTCAAAGTATCATGATATGATATTTTTTGTCACCCACCCCTAGTTTTTTCCTATATGAATGCATCTGAAGGGACACAGGACTAGACCAAAAAGAGCAAGACGTGCTCATAATGACAGTACTGCAGTAGAATGTGAATTGGAGTAATTGCAATCTTAGGAGGCGTGCACTGAAATGAGACATGTGCGCTTGATATTTTTCAGGTACATATTAATGTGCATAATATGCATAAACATAGAGAATTATTCATTTCTATAGGGTTACACATGTTGGAAAATGAATGAAATATAGACATTTCAGCATCATTGTGCAGCTCCTCTAAAGTACAGTAAATTTGTTGTCAAATATCAGTTTGCAATATCGGTCAGATAGCTATCAAAATGTCTGTAATTTATTACCTACTAGGGTAGTGCTAGTACTGGCACTGATGAAACCGAATACCACAGTATTTCCCAAATATATCACAGATTTTGATCATGTTTCAATGTTTTAAAGTCTTAGTGCTGTGTTAAAATTATAAATGTGAGACTGCTGCTTCTGACTGGACTTTTTGTTCTGTTTTGCTTCTCTTAAAATTATACCAAAGGGAACCTTACACATTAAATATTACTACATTTCTAGAAATGAAAAATGCTATTTATGAAGTGTTTTTTACATGGATTTTGGACTTTTAGCACAATCTTAAGCAGATTGATCGATCGCAGTCACTTTCGTCATTATTATCTATCAGTACTAGAAATATAGATGTAATATATACATAAACATTACCATCTACCTAACATTGTGTATGAAACAGCTATGACTTCGGTGCACAGCTTTCTATCAGATCCAGCTTTAATATTTAGAACCACAGTAGCATCAAACTAGACGGCCTAGCCTTAACTCCCTACGTGCATCAGTGAGACTTGGGGGCCCCGTCGCTGATTCACCAGTTGTCCTTCCTTGGATCACTTTTAGTAGGTACTTCTTTACAGGTATCTTCTGCACACCTGGAACAGGTGCTCTGATGTCAAAAACAATTATCACAAGGGTGGGTTCCCCTACTGAGCTTTGGTTCCTCCCAAGGTTTCTTCCTCAGTTTCAGGGAGTTTTTCCTTGCCTCCATCGCCTTGGCTCATTAGGGGCTCGGACCTTGTAAAGCTGCTTTGTGACAACTTCTGTTGTAAAAAGCGCTATATAAATAAAACTGAATTCAATTGAATTGAAAAATGCTCATATTTTGTGCTTCCAGCACACCATTCTCAAGAACTGACTGTTCACTTGCTGTCATATATATCACTTCCCACTGACGTGCAATTGTAATTGGAATAGATAGATTGTCAAATACATGGTAAGCTGAATAATTATATTATAGATATATAATAGCTGTTAGATTGGGAATATAAAGCACAATTTCTGATACTGTACTTTTATAATGTTGAATGATGGAAACGTGAACTTTTTTGCTTTAAAATACATCGTATTGATACATAGGGATGAATGATGTCAATAAGAAATACTGTGAAATGTTACACTCCAGCTAAAAACTGATGCGTGACACCAGTACTGGTGAACTGGTCTAGATGATATATCACCCGGGACTCAGTGCCAGATAACAGGAAAAGGCCAGTTGCTTTATCCCTATGATCTACTGATGTGAGTTTGCCCAGTGTGACAGATAAACCTCCACTTCATATATAGTGCTATTACTCTACCTGTGCTCTTCAGATGAAGAACTCTCAGCTCATGCCCTTCAGCTGAAGAAGCCGTGAGGCATCACGTTCAGCTCTTTTTATGGATCTGTATAATGACTCTGTGCAAAGTATGAATGAAAGAAGTGAATATTTTTGCAGATTTTCATTGCTTGTTTGAGGGGCCGGGTATCAGGAGAGCAAGTCTGGTCCAAAGGGTCTTCTGACTAAGATCCGGAGCCACACGGTAGCATGTGAGTCTCTGTCACTGAGAGTTTTTGCAGTCAACCAAATGGCAAGATATTTGGAGTTCTAGTAAGGCAGTATATTTGTTGGTACTGCAATAAATCATGTTTGAATGTCACAAAAACCTCATCTGTGCTTTTCATGGACATTGTCAGTAGTTAAAAACATTTACCAAATACATCTACACTTCAAAAATGTGAATAAAATTCATTTGCACTAGTATTTTTTAAGTGACATCACTGCTTCTTTTGTAATTTGAACTTATCCGATGTTATAAAGGTGATGTCATATGGTGTATAGTGAAAATGTCTTGTTTCTGCTGCTGTATCAGTGATTCCATTGTGCAGAGAGGGTTGAAATGACATTTTGTCTGAGAAACAACTGCGACATACAGTGGCATGAGTGAGAACAAGGTGAGCCTTTTGATTCTGTACTTATTTTTCAGGTTTTTTACATTCTCATTTCCTCTGTTGCAGTTTTTTTTTCTAATGTTCTTTTTGCTTTCCTCGAGGAAGAAGCATAGCCTGTAGTTTGTAATCTGGGAGAGAATGCCCTGTGAAAATGATATTTGTGAGTATTCCAAATGTTGAATCAATAGGTGATTTTTGAGCATCTGCCAAGGCTTTTCACAATAGTCACTAGGCCAGATATTAGAAATCTTGTTCCTGGCTAAGAGTTTATAAACACACCAAAGAGGTTTAGGTACCATTCAATTCTGACCTTGGCTTGAAGCAAACAGGAAAATCTTTGCTTGAATTGGGACGATCACTTAACACTATTAGAGTGGGTGAAACGGTCTTCGACCCTTGGTATTCGGACAAGTGAACACTCCAAACAGTCGTTTGAATGCTGACAGACATTATTAGGTAGAAAGGGCTCTTTTTCAAGAGAACGTGCCTTACTTTGTCTTCAGTTTAGTCTAATTAAGACCAGTGAATGATGTGGGGATTTAGCATGTGAACAGAGGGGATTTCTGTTAAGTTGTGCAAAATGGCCTATGTTTTGATGGAGTCCTTTTTTCCTGCTCTACATCTTGATCACTTTCTTGGGCTTTTCAGTGGAGTTTTACTGCAGGACTGAAGAGGCAGCATAGGGCTGAATGTATGGTTTTGATTTTCTCCAGATGGTCCTGCCTTCTCCATAGAGGTGTTTTCAGCAACATATAAAGAGAAGTGCACACGCATACAAAACCACTGTTTTTGCGTGAAGAACGCCTGATTTGCAGTGTTTCATATAAATGTGGTACTCAGACGTTAACGTGGCAGTCGATTAATTTTTCTGATTTCTATGATGGTTACATTTCTAATCATTTGAATTGCTTTACAAGGGCACTGTATGACTGCAAATATTTAGATGATACATACAGAGGGGGCTTCTAGTTTAAGGTCTGATTTGTGTTTGTTTGCAGATTTTCTTTGAGGATGGCTCTTGAGGCATTTTCCAGAATGATTGATTAATGTGGGATACAGCAAGACAGCGTATCAACACATAAGTCTGTTTCATCAGCATTGCAACTTCGACTCAGTCTTGCATTACTTCACTCCAGTGGAATGAAACTATCAGCCTTCAGTTGCCGAACAACTGCTCCAAAAGCTTTAGTCCAAAGACTGAAAATCCTGGCGATTCAAGCACAGCAGAATTTGCAACTGCATTGTGATCAGTCTAGTGAGACAAAGCACAAAGTATGATTAGTTCATAGGATTGAATTGGAGCATGGATAGTACGATAGTATGTAATAAAAATTCTAAAACATTCTTTGTAGAGTTTGAAATGGCCAAGGTGGTCCTATTGGTGTTGCCAGGTGAAAATGATTCCTCATTTTTTGGTAATCTTCATTAGGAGACTTGGGTGAAAGCTGAAGAAGTGGTTTCCATCAGATAGCTAGCAAACAGAACGCCACATTTAAATCTAAAGCCTGACTTTGTTTTTTAGAACACTGACGGAACAGACCATGGATTATTTTGTGCATTATTTTGTGATTGTTTTCTGCATATCTGCGCATATCTTTCCTGCACATTAATAGTGATAGACGACACTACAAGGGAACCTTGTCAACGTGAGTAAACAGACATCACTGGAGAGCTTCTTTAAAAAGGTGAAAAGACTCAGTAATCCAAGTGTGCAGAATTGTGCGTCCCAGCCAATATCTAGCTTTTGTTCTCAACAATAATTTAGATCAGACAGGAGCGAAACGCTCCATAATTCGTCTGGTATACAAAGGATTAAAATTATCGGGCTGTAGCGGAAAGTGTGTTTCATGGGGAGCAATGCATTGTGGGCTATGTAGTGTCTGGTGTGAGAAAATAGGAGAGTTGTAGTTCGGTTGGTAGCACGATGCTAATGCAACTTGCCATGTGACAAAGGGGGACAGAAGTAAAGCCTCGACCTCGGTTGCAAAGCAAATATGGGAAAAGTAACATTGCTGTTACTTATGTAAATTAGTAACGTTGCCCTCTGTTACTGTGCTGTATCCCTATGTCTTTGTCGTGCGATATATCGACTATCGCAGAATTGCGGTATCGCAATATTTTCATTCTCGTGGGCCATATATCACGTATTGTATTGTACCATGAGATGCCCTGCGATTCCCACCCCAATCCATACACATATGTGGGTGGGGTGTGGGGGGGACT
This sequence comes from Lepidarchus adonis, assembly GCA_037576955.1. Classification (NCBI taxonomy): domain Eukaryota; kingdom Metazoa; phylum Chordata; class Actinopteri; order Characiformes; family Lepidarchidae; genus Lepidarchus; species Lepidarchus adonis. The sequence goes on from JBBIGC010000039.1 coordinate 10,831,595, forward strand.
TTAGGCAAAATACATTCACCTACATGGCTACAGTCTTGATCTTTGCATATTGGCACATTTGCAAAATTGTTGCATATCTTCAAACAATATACAATATAAACAATAGACCCAGACAAACTGAGTAAAGATGAAATAGAAAAAAGCTTCTGAAGTGACTGTCTATGACCTGTATTTGAACTTGCCTTGTGTGAAAACATAACTGTCCTCTTACTGACTCAATTAGATTAGATTCACTCTGACGTAATGACACGAGAACTGCATACCAGCAGTCAAACATGATTCTGCTCTCTATCAGGTCCTAGAGGAGAGTGTCCTGTCATCAATCCATGATCTGAAATTCAAAAGCGATTAGGTAATGAAGCAAGACGACACAAAGAGCGAGTCCACCTCTGAATGACTCAGAAGGAACAATCATATCTTTTTGGGGTGGCCAAATCAAAGTCCTGACTTAAACATCTCTACTGCGGAGTTAAAGCATTGCTAAAGTTGATGGTAAAGGTGACACAACCACTAATTAAGTTTAGGGGGCAATAACTTTTTCACACGGGTTATATAGGTTCCTATAATAAATGAAATTATACTTTAAAAACTCATGTATACTTTGAATGAGGATATGAAAACATGTAGTGGGACAGACAGAGAGGCAAATACTTTTTCACAGCACTGTATATAAGCTCATTAGTCATTTGCTGAAGGAGAAGATGTATATATTTTATACGGATTATGTATTCTCCACATCCTGGTGATTTTACTGTCTTTTCCTCATGTATATCTCTGAACCCAAGTCTGCGAGTGAATTATTGAAATCAAGACAGGAAGGTTCATTAGTTAGGCTGTCTGTGCTTGAGCTTAGCAAAACTCGCCTCTGCTCCTTTTATGTTTAAAACGAGCCTCAACTGGGAGCCCGGGGCTGGATGTCAGGATGTGTTCTCAGGTTAAGTTGGGAGAAGCTTACCTTGATATGAGTGGACACACAGCGAGGAGCCCGTGCTGAGTGTCAGAGCAGAAAGTAGGAGCAGCTAAGATATTCCTGTCTATCACACGTATTGACAGTAAAACAGCTCTGCACCCAACACTATCAGCGATGTGATTTATTCTCTCTGAGAAGCTTGTAGAACCAAAAAAGGTTGAAAAACTGAGCCTTCAGCACTGCAAACTGTGCAGGACCATCCACAATCTGTTTGACCCCCACAGCCAGTGATTAAATACACTGTAAATGGAGCAAACACTTATCTTTCCACTAAACTCACCATTTGTGTTCAGACGTAGAGCAAAATCACTGGTATAAATGTACCCCTATAGAGTTAAATATAATACAGATGTAACCCTGCAGGAGTGGATTTAACACTGGCGGTTGTACTGCGGATGCACGTGGAGTTCTCTCAAAGTGCTTTTCTTCTGCTCGTAGCCTAAGTGAAATCCCATTCTTTCATATGGTGAGAGTTCCTCAGCATACACACTTGTGTGGTCAGATACCACTCTTTTGTGAACTCAGTTTCCTGGACATTTATACGTTTTTTAGTGTGAAAAAGAAAAATAAACCCTAAAAAATGATCAAGTTATCAAGTATAATACCCAATCTATCACTATTTACATTTTCTGGTCTTTATTGAACTTTACCTCTTGCATCCACCCACTCTTGAACTCCTCTGTTACAGCTACACCCTCCCAAAGCTCCAATTCAAAGATGCACTAATATTCACATAAACAATAAATATATTTTTTCTGATGCTGAAAAATGAATAAGCTGTATTTAAAGGCATTTTTTAATTAGGAATTAAATAAGTGAAGGCCAATCTCTGACAGTTACTCTGTTATGGGAATTGTTTGCTCATTATCATTAATTTGATGTCCACATTGAGACTAAATCTACCTTAATTAGCATCGCATAGAACTTATTGTATTTACAAATTCAGTGAAATTGGTCAAATGGAGAGATTGCAGCATAGTGACCTAAATGTTCTGCTTTTCCTAAGTACAGTAATACATCATAACATATTGGAATTAAAATACCAGACAAATCTGAAACTTTTATACTGATATGATGTTCATGTCCCAAGTCTCTGGTCTTATGTGCAGTACTATCTGGCCAATATCAATCCGCAAAAGACTGTAGACAATTCATTGGTAAGAAAGCTGGGTAATAATTTTTCTCTCATTTTATCTTTAGATGGCTCTGAGACTAAATGCCTGAAATTGCCTAAAGCAAGATTGCTGACGGGTAAACAGAGTGGGAATTGCCAGTGTGGAGATGTTGTGAAAGTTTTATGGAAGTTTCCTCATTATGTGATGGAAATATTTCTTTTATTGCTGTCTTAGATTTGAGTTCAGCAAATCTAAGCGTAGGATATAAATCAGTCAGCTATGATTGATTATGAAACAGGATCAAACCCTTAACTGCACCTGTCTTGGGTCCAGACTTGCGTTCTTCACTCCTTTAATTTTGTAATGATCTCATTTGAACATGTAGTAAATAATAAGGCTGATCCTGTGGAGACAGAAGGAAACTTAAGGTGGTTATAAAGCCAGAAAGTGTTTGGCAATAAAATGCACTTTCAGTTTGTGTCAGGCAATGGGACAATATGATTTTCTGAGCATTTCGTAATATCGTCAGTGCTTAAACACTATTTTATTTCAAAGTGAGCATCATTAGTTCTGCTTAACGGAACTTATTGTAGTGCGGTTTGAGAAACACAATAAAAATAATTTGTACGTGTTATACGTTTTAAATACGGCCCTGTTGGCTCTTTTTCATTTGTTTCATCTTAAAGGATGATGGAAAAATCCATATTGTGGCAAAGTGTGGGTCGGAAAATTTTCCCAACTTATCTTGATGTTATGTCATATCGCACCCCCTACTTTCACTATATAGTGTATAGATTAGCCTAGGTGTTATCCTCATTCTACGTGACTAAGCTTTGTGTATGTTGTAGCTCCACATTTGGTTCTATCAGCTGTTGACTAGAAATGTCCTACTTTCCCATTTTGATGCAAGTGCTTGTAGTTCATGTCTCTTTTCGAAGTTCTGTCCAGCTGAGCACCCTGGACTGACCCAATAACGGGGACTTGTATGACGTGTAAAAGAGAGAAACGAGAGAACTAACTCTTCTTTTGTTTCCTTTTCTCTTGCAGGTTAGCTTTATATGTGTACGAGTACTTGCTGCATGTTGGTGCACAGAAATCTGCACAGACCTTCCTGTCAGAGGTAAGTGCTTTATGGAGATGAACTTCCTCAAGTGAACGGATGCATGGGACTCCTGTCTATTGTATATAGTGAAGGAATGGGATATGCATTATGTGGTCAACTAAGAGTCAAGTACAATGAGACTTTGACTGTTTGCCACTGGCTGCAAAAATATAAGGCACTTTCACACCACTTTTAGCAGGAACCAGGTACTTTTTTAGGAATTAGGAGCTTTTGTAGCATTTGTACTGCAGCAGCTAGGCCTGGTTTTAGTTCCTGAACTATTTTTAGTTCCTCTTCAAGGATAGGCTCTTTGCAAAAGACCAGGAACTTTTGGGGTTGGTCTTATAGCAACACTGTGCTGATGGGCTAAAAATGACCTTATTTTATATAAATGTTCTTGTTCCTCTTGTTTGGTGTGTATTATATATTTGTCAAAATTTATATTTTACACTATAATAATTAATATACATTTGTAGACATTAGTTTTGGATTTGTCAGAGTTTCAAAATTCTTAAAATTTGCATAAAAGAGCCATATTTCTGGTAACAAATAAAAGATTTATTTACCTTCATGCACAATTCTGTGTAATCATCAGTGAAGTTATATTGAATAGGTTTAATACTAGTTACACAGTTGAAATTTCTACAACAAACAGTGTAAAACCTCTGTAGTCAGTAGGGAGTTCCCACAGTGCCAGGGCAACTTTTTTTTAGAAGGATACACCCAAATGTTCACAACAACTTCACTTTTTATGCTCTAGCTTTCTTTTGTATTTGGATCTTGTTCATGTGTCCTTAAGCTAATTCTCTACAGTGGCTCTAAATACATTAGTATGAAAACTAGAAAAACAATTGGCATTCCCTCCACTGTTAGCCACATTGTTAGCATGTTGCGTTGTTAGCATGACATGACTGAATGTCACGTCTTAATTTACATAAAAGTTCTGGACATTGTTTGGTATAAAAGGCACAGAATGGTTGTTTCATAACTAAACTTTAGTTCAGGAACTTGAACAAAGAACCAGGTTCCTGAACCTGGTGTGTTTGTGTGTTAGACAAGATGCTGATGGGAGTTCAAATGTGTAACAACTGTTCTTCTGTACTCCAGTATTTGTAGAAATATCTTGTCAGACATTTTTGTCATTTATTTATTTATTTATTTCTTTGTTTGGTTTGTTTAGCATTTTCTTGCATTTTCCCCTGAGTCTTATTCTATCAGTTAGCTAGGACTCCTCCAACAATACCACCAACACTGCAAGGTTGAGGTCTAGTGCATGTGCTTCCTCCAATTCACATGAAATACTCCTGTATTTTTTTAAACTGCTGCAAATACAACTTTATTGGACAGTTCAGTATGCATGGAGGAGAATGCTAAATACCAGTTGTTTTATATCAGCTAAGTGTGGATCCGCTTCAAGTGTTGGGGAGAGGGAGGGCTATCCTACCTACCCAGAGCGAGTGAGGACACTAAAGACAACATAAATTCATACTAAAAAGCCCTTTGTCAACCAGACAAAAGTAATATTAAGGTTGTGACTTGGTCTATCATTGTGAGATTCTTCACTCTATATAAACACCAAAGATTCTTTTATTCTGATCTGAAAGTGAAGAACTTTGTGACAGCTCACTTTATTCAAGGGTGCAGTGTTACGCACTGAGAAAGAGATATTAGAAACTGAAGGTCTTTGACTTAATTGTTGTTCTTTGGTTTATCTTGAAGACATTTGAACCTGTGATCTCATGCATTTGTCTGGGCGTCATTTTACTGCTCTAGCACATCTTACACTTCAGGGCCTAAAGCTCTTTTAATAGTTTGAACAAAAAAACGTAATGTCAGAGGATGCAAGTTTTGTATTTGTATCCAACATCTCAAAACCTCTGTAGGACAACTCTTTTACAATTTAGTTTTTTATTGTCTATGACTGTTTTAACTAGTACGTCAATTCAGGCAAAAAGCTCAAACAGCTTCATTGTAATGGTCATTTCTGCTTGCACCACTTTAGCATTTCTGATAGTGTGTTTGCTTTAAACGCTGGTGCACAGTTGGTCATTTTAGATTAGACAATGATGGGTGAAGTATGTACTAACAATCGATAATATTATATTAATTTAAGCTTGCTACAGAGGTTAGCATATATTTTACCCTATTTATAATGATCTTTTAGTAAAGAGGTCTGACATACAGTAGCGCTACCAATGTTGTCCATTTTTAACCTGTTGGTAGTTAATCTAATATACAGTTTTAAAAAAATACTCCTAAATATTTTCAATACTTTGGAACTCAAAGTAAAAGGTTTTGAACCAATCTGAAGCACACATCATATGTGTCATCACATACTAGATTCATATTGGACCATTCAGAATAATTTGTACCCTCCTGCTTCTGCGTATAATAATGCTGATTACATATGTCTTTTTGTGTGTAAATTGATAAAGCCCTTACATGAACAGCTGGAAAGCTTTAAAGCTGAGAATTTCATCATTTTGTGGCATAAAAAACATTTTTGACAAAACATTAGTGAATGAGAGAGAGAGAGAGAGAGCGAGAGAGAGACACATATTGAGGCAAAGCGAGGGAGAGATGGATTCACTGTTCAGTGTTTTTAGAATTAAGGCATTAACCCCACTGAGGTTTCAGTGGATGATTAAACAGGCTAAGCTTGGTAGAGTGGATTATTTTCACACCTCAGTTCACATATCAAATTTATGAAGTGTTTATTTCTGTCACTAACATAAGTATGTGGTATTCGTAATGTAAAATGTAATGTATTTTACTTTCTGTTGAACTGTCAGCTTGCAACAAGTACAATACACAGTTGTATTCATGTCAAATGACATGGTGTGTATTTAAATGTTTTGTTGGTTTTCTAATTAAAAGTAAATTCACGTCCTCCACACATACATAATAAGGCCTTTTCTGCAGATTGTAGTGTACTGTTTCTACTCATTTGCTAAATATAACATCTTGGAAGTGCACGTTATGTGCCATAACTTTTGCGCAGGAAACATATTTACAGTTGGTTAAATTAATCAAAAAACAATATTTGTAGATTAAAATGTGCAGTATGTTTTCTGTAGAGGGTGTGTACTTATTTCCTTTTTTTAAAATCATGTCATTTGACCAGGGCTGCTCAAACTTTTTCATATGACTGTAAAAACATTCCTGATACGATTAGCCTATGCAACATCAGGTCATGTACGAAACCCAGCTTTTATAACATCATACACATTGGAGAAATGTTTTTTTGTTTTGTTTTTTTCAGCTGAAACTGTTTAATTAATTAATTAATTAAAGTTAATTTGGAAAAGGATCACTAGTCCATACCAGTGATAAATTTAACTAGGGAGAAAACTTAAGTCCATGTCAGACAATAAAGGGGAAGTTGAGGGACATACCTACAGGTGTTATTACTGTTTGACCTTAAATTAAGCTTTAAGCTTTCAGAAATCGTTAAAGGCCTAGCAGGCTATGAGGGTTTCCCACTGCTAATGTCACATTTTGCATGAGAACGTCTCATTCAGATTTATAAAGGCAAGTAAGAGAGTCAAGTTTATCCTAAAAATCATACCTGATGCTGTGAGCTTTTAACACTGCAGTGTTACAATCAAGACTAATAACAAGCCCACATTAAATATCACATTAAATACAATATTCACTAAAAACGAGCTAGGAACATTGGTAAATATTTGGTAAATTTGCACATCTTGCAAAAAATGTGAAGAATTTGTAGAAGCATTATCTTTTGTGCAGCTAATGCTGACCTGATTTGAAGTGGTTTGCTCTTTTTTGGCACTTGTGATAGAGCTTTTGTCTGCATAGTCGTTTTCAGCGTAGCCCGTGTTAGTGCTTACCTCACTATATAAGCACTTTGCACCCTTCAGCCCAGAGTGGAGGCAATGGTACTTCTCATTCTGTTCATAACTGCTCTTAAACTTGACCACATGTTAAAAGTCTGGTTGAATCTCGTCTGTGAGAAGGGTGAATAGGTACAATTGGCTAATCATATGCTCTTAACCTTTAGACTCTCTACAGTGATCCCTTTCAAGGCCGATAAAGGAACCCCATCAGTTACTATTGTTGTTGGTGATAAGAAATGATGGGCTTTGTTAGCATGACCACTATTTTAACAGCATAACTCATGTTTCTCTCATGTCCCCTGTTGCTTATTCAATTCAGAATTTTTGCTTGCTATTCTGTGAATTCTTGCTATTCTGTGATTAGCTAATGTAATTAGCATGTTCTTGTAAATGTTTTTTGAATGGATCATTTTTCCTTTGGAAATATAATATATAAATACAACATAATTATTCTGTGAGTATCTGGACAGTTCATTTCTTACTCAGTTATAATAACTGTGCAGTGATTTGTTTTAGTTAAAAAGCCATGAAGTTCATTTACAATGTCATTTTTATCAAAAGATTATTAAGAGACAAAAGACCAATTGATCATTCATTAATATAGGATGTGAAACAAGTAAACTTGATGGAAAAAGGGCATTTACAAAGTTTTGCTGATTTAATTGAATTTTTTACTACTTATTTCCCATATATACTGTGGTGCCTGAAAGTTTGTGAATAATTTCGAATGTTTATTTGTAGATATTCTTTGCCTTTGACACACATGATCCAACTCATGAAAAACCCAATTATTAGCAGATGAGCTGCATCAGGAGTCTACAGTACTAAAGAGAAACTCAATTATACAAATAAGTATTATTTGTTTATAATATTATAGTTGATCATTTACTTTTTAAAGGAAAATTATTTTGTATCGGTGGCAAAAGCTTGTGAACCTCTTGGATTAGGTGTTAATTTGAAGGTGAAATCAGGTGTTTTCAGTTACTTGGATGACACTCAGGCATAAGTGGATGGCCTGTTGTATTTAAAGAAAATTGATCTATCAAGTGTGATCTTAAAAACATATCTGTGGAGGTATATCACAGTCTATAAAAAGATTTCTGAGTTGTTGATACTTACCAGGTTTGGAAGCCTTCAAGACTATCTCTGAAGGGTTTACACTCCACCAGTCCACAGTCAGACAGTGTACAAATGGATGAAATTTAAGCTCATTCTTACTCTTTCCAGGAGTGGTTTACCAACAAAAAACATTTCAGAAGTCTGTGGGTTCACAAAAGAACCCAGGATTTTTTTAATGTTAATATTTAAGGGGCAGTGGTGGCCTAGTGGTTAGGACATTGCCCCTGGGATCAGAAGGTTGCAGGTTCAAGTCTCACGATAAACCTAAGTTTCTATTCTATTCTACCAAAGAATAGTTAAAGAAGTTGGTGTTTTGGAATAGCCAAAGTTCTGATCCTAACCTAATAGAAATGTTGCGTAAGTTGTTCTGTTTACAGCAATGGGCTAAATCTCCTGTGAGTCAATGGACAGGACTGATACCAGTTACCATAAGTGTTTAGTTGCAACTATTTTTGCATGAGGAGCTGACAGCAACTAAAAATGAAGCTTCACTTACTTTTTCTGCTCACAGATTTGTAATATTGATTTTTTTTCCTCAATAAATAAAAAGCCAAGCAAAATATTTTATATTTTTGTTTAATTAGGTTCCCTTTATCTCATTTTAGGAGTTTTGTGAAAATTTGATCACATTTTAGATCACATTTACAAAGAAATATTGAAAATTCACAAACTATCAAGCACAACTATATCTCAGTTCCATATCATATCACTAACAGCAACTCAAAAACTTGCAGTTAGAAGAAAGATAAAATATTAAGCTGTGAGTTGGGAGAGACAGTCAGAGATTAATTGTAGAGTTTAAGTGTTGCTTAGTGACTGCAGGGGGCTGCTAGAACCCAGGTCACTGGCACCAGAACATCTCACTTGCACTTGTACCATGAAGCATACTGTCTCTTAAGTGTTTCACTCAGTGGCTTATTATGAGTGGCCTTGTCCATTAAAGTGTTAATGTCAGGTCGGCCTTTCATAAGATGAATTCATACACAGAATCAATACAGAGGGTTACACTGTATGTGACATCATGTTGATTTAGAACATGTTAAAGTGGCTTGTGGATTTGATGTGAAACCACAGAGCACAATAACCAATGTAATGCCTATAATGTTAAACTGGTTTACATTGTGTAGATACACCGATGTGTCCAATGTACAGCACAGGTCTTGATTTATGTTGTTTCTGTGGGACCTTCACTGTAAGAATAGCATGCACGTCTGATTTTTTTTGTTATAACTGATAGTTATAACAAATAATAATCCCTGATAGTTGTCTAATTAAATGTTATCACATAGTCATTGCACTTTGTATTTATAAAATTTAATTTCATATATGCAACACCATAGTTATTCTAGATCTTATTAGCTTGATTTTTTTAGATGACAAGACTATTTTCAAGTCTGTTGCTCATGCGTGTAAAAGCCCAGCCATTGCCTCTACACCTGATACACTTGTACCCCTGAAATACACGTGCCGCTACCATGTTGGTATCACATTTGCGTTGGGAATAGTTCACTACCCAGATAGTATCTGATCAGTGATGGACAGGGCATAAGGTGGCTGGTATATGCAGATTAAATGCAAATAAAATGTATTATTGCTTTGGAAAAAGGCGTTAGCTGGATGAATAAATGTAAATATAAATGTACTGACACTTTACAAACACTTCTGTGGTAGGTGGAGCTGTTGGGTAACACTGCCACCCATGTTGCAGACAGATATTCATGTCCTAACACTGTATTCACACCTGTATTATGATTGTAAATTGCTAAGAGTAAGAACATATACCAGATGGATTGTAAAAGTGAGTGCAAGTATAGCTAATGCACTGGAAACCCAGCTTGTAGGATTCTCAAGTAGTAGGGTAAAAACATTGTCCGCAGCAGAGGGGTGACCTGTGATTCAGATCAAATGTGACCTTTGCTATAAGCTATTTGTCTGGGGGGAATGCACTGGGCATGCACTTTGGTCAGAGTACTATTGCAGGAGAGTTGAGAATCTCACCAAGTCATGGAGATGTATCTCTTTGCATGAATTGTTGGCCCTCAAGAGCTGCACAATGCTAATATTACAATTATATTGCTTCATGCTGCGATTGCAATATATCTTGCAATATGTTCAAACACGTTGAAGAATCACTGTGTCATTTATTATCTGAACTCATTATTTTGTTGAATTACATGAACATCTTGCTTCATCAAACATTGTTCTGAACCTGGTGCTGTGATTTAGGTCAAGACTCTCACAGCACAACGTAAAATAATGTGATTGGTTGCCGGGTTAATTTGCATATTCAACCTTCCATGATGTTAGCATTGCAAAGGCCAGTGTCGCATTACTGGTTGTCGGAGAGTAGCTTTAGTGCCCTCTAGGATCCTTGAATGGACTGGAGAGCCAGTGAATGAAATTAGTGTAATAAGGGCATAATACATAAATGGATAGCATAGTTCGTAAAAAAGATCTGTAAATATGTTCACATGCACGTGCCCCCTGCAGGGCAAGTCTTTAAATCTGTGCGTGTACACAGCAGGAGGGCACACCTGTGATTCAGGGCCTAATGAGACAGCAGTCACCTGCCTCCATCTCCCAATTACTGCTGCTACTCCCTCCACTCACACCCTGAGCCACCAGGGGTTAGGCCACTTTTCCCTCAAAAGCACGCACCCACGCGCACTCACACACACACACACACACACACACACACACACACACACACACACACACACACACACACACACACACACA
>JBBIGC010000039.1:10960241-10978449 GCA_037576955.1 Lepidarchus adonis
ACCATTTCTCGGGTTTCAAGAAAAGGGGTTTAAAAAAAAAAAAAAAAAAAAAAAAAAAAAAAAAAAAATCCAGAGTGGCAGTTGTGTGGACAGAATGCTTTGTTGATGTCAGAGCAAAATGACTGTTTCAAGGTGATAGAAAAGCAACATTAGTTCAATTGACCACTCATAACCAAGGTATGTAGAATATCAACTCTGAACACAAAACATGTCGAACCTTGAAGCAGATGGGCTGCAGCAGCAAGAGACCACACCGGGTGCCACTTCTCTCAGCTGAGGCTACAATTTGCACATGCTGACCAATTTTACTATAAAAGGTTTGAAAAACGTTGCCTGGTCTGATATGTGCAGATTTCAGCTGCGAGATGGTAGAATCAGGGTTTGGCATATACAATACGACGCCTTAGTACCAGTTGAGCGTTGTTTTAATGCTGCAGTCTAAATATTGTTGCTGACCATGTCCATCTCTTTATGACCACACTGTACCTTGCTTCCAGCAGGATAATGCACCATGTCGCAAAGCTCCCGTTATCTCAAGCTGGTTTCTTGAATATGACCTTTATTGTACTGCAATGGCCTCCACAGCCACCAGATCTCAACCCAGTACAGCACATTTGACATGTGGTGGTGATTTGCAGTGGGACTGATTAACCACTAACCAGCATTGTATGTTTTACAGCAGTTTTACACAACAAAGCTTGATCCGAGTTACCAGCCATCAGTCCTTATACCATATGGACGGTCTGATTGGTTGGTTGTGAAGGAATATAACTTCACAATAAACAGTTTTTGACTCCCTGTAATCCATTTCATAACATGCAGAGTGCAGCAAGGACTCTGTACTCTGGCCGACAACCTATTGATTTAGGCTGTTTAAACAATGCTCGAATTAGCTTCATAGTTGAAGTCAGGATCTTTTGGGAAACTTAAGTTTTTAACATTTATGCTGATGGGTAATGTGAACAGTCATCATAAACATGTAAAGCTGAGCAGGATGACAATTGCTGTTGTGTTAAATTATGTCACTGTATGCTTTTTCAAGGATTTAGATCTCTACACCGACCACAATGTTTTATTACAAAGAGACCTTAACCAGTAGTGATACAATTTTGTACTGTTTTTAGTATTGTTTTTGGCACCACTGGTTCTCCTTGTAATTTCTATTATTAGACATCAGAAAAACTGTGTGTACAGTCAAATACCCCAGTACAGTATCTTGAGCAGTGATGTACATGCACATTTGAAAGCATGTTACACTAATGATGCTGTCATCTTCTCTTTCAACAGAAAATATCAATACCACGATCCGCAAATCCAAATGAGCTTCGAACGTTTACATTCTATTTGTCCAATGTTGGGAGGGACAACCCCCATTTTGACTGTGTACAGCAGTATATTACAAGGTAAGCTGATGTAATATTTTAAATTTATATAAAATATTTTTCTTTCTAATATCACTATCCCAAAAGAGACTGTCTGAATCTCTTTATTTCTTCCACTTGGTTAACTAAAATTGCCAGTTTATACACAGGTTATGCTTTTACTAGATATCTAAAACCCTAATAGAATAAAAAATTCAAATCAAATTGATTTAATGATTATTAATGTAGTGCTTAATAATTACAGACATATGAGCATGAACACCATCTGCTCCTTTGTCTGAAAAGCAGTGCTGTGGGAACAAATTGAATTTGACCAGTTGAAGAGCTTGGAAGAGGAAGCAGCAAATGAATTTAGAATCTCAAGCATTCATTTCTTCAGCTTTTTGTGAAAAGGTAGAGGGGTCAGTTTGAGTTCATGCAGCCCATTGTCCCCCTGAACTGATAATTGCAGGGGACCTCCATAGTTTTTTTTTGTTTGTTTGTTTTTTGTTTTTTTTTATCTTTTACATCAAAGCCTGCCTGTGTCAATTGGAGATGAAAGCAGAAGGATAAGAGTGTTTCATGTGCAATGCTGATTTTGAATGCTTTTGATAATCCACAGTTGTGAAAAAAATGCATTGTAGTCAAGGAATTCTCCCATGCAGAAACTGGCTTCTATCATTTATCCATGTTAACTCTTCTTTATAGTTTATGTAAATTGATTTACTTAGTTTACTTTGGGATCCCCTATGCAAAAAGTTATTGAGCTGTTCATTTCACAAATATTGCAGGTTCTATGTACAGAATCTCAAATATTTGGTTATGCCCAGTAGTAAGTTTTGTGATGATGTAACTCTGTTAAAGCCCAGTGTGATTTTGTGCTTTGTGCCATTCTTGTTTGTCTGAGAGTGAAGGTAGCTAACCTAATGAGAAAGTTTCCCATTACGTTACTTGTTGATGGAATAACATGACCTCTTGTCCATTGATACCTGCATTACTAATTGCTTTATTGCAATTGCTGATAAATTGCTGTTTTTCCAGAGTCAAGTTTGATAGTACAACAAAAGAGTGGAGTCCTATTTGATCCTCTTGTTGTTGCACTTTGAGAAACTCATGTAATGACATGCTCTTTTGCCTTGTCATAGTGAAGGGAGCATACAACTTGACTGCCTGGGAGGGATCCAGGACAAAATCACAGTCTGTGCTACAGATGACTCCTACCAAAAGGCCAGACAGAGCATGGCTCAGGCTGAGGAAGAGACACGCAGCCGGGCTGCCATCGTCATCAAACCTGGTGGGAGATATGTGGGTAAGGCTGACTAGAAGGATCATGCCGGTTTTGAAGGTACAAGTGCAATCAACTATTGAGCAAAAGCAATGCACATACTGTATGTACAGAGCAACTTTAACCCACCTCAATTGTTCTGTTTTGATGTGTTCAGCCTCTCCATTCATTCTCTGTTGCATACATTTAGAAAGTTCTCCCACTTAGAAAGCATGGAGGGGTCTGAAATTAACATTGTAGGTGCATTCCCACTGCGAGAGACATCTTTTTTTTTAAATAATTCATGAAATCACATTTTAAAGACTGTATTTGTATTGCACTGCTGTACATGAGTATTTGAACAGTTGGCAATCAGCAAGAATTCTGGCTCTCAAAGATCTGTTACTCTGCCTTTAAAAACTCCTACCTCATCTCCACTCATTAATCTAAATTAGTAGTACCTGTCTGAGCTCCTTAAAGACACCTGTCCACCCCATAGTCAGTCAGACTCCAACTACTACCATGAGCAAGACCAACGAGCTGTCAAAAGACCTCCACAAGGCTGGAAAGGGCTACGGGTGAATTGCCAAGCAGCTTGGTGAAACTGTTGAATCAATTGTTAGAAAACGGAAGAGGCTGAAGACGAGAGTGAGTCCCCCTCAGACTGGGGCTCCATGGAAGATCTCACCTCGTGTGGTATCACTGATTTATAAGAAAGGTGAGGGATCAGACCAGGATAACATGGGAGGAGCTGGTCAATGGTATGAAGAAAGCTGAGACCACAAAGGTTTCAAAGGTCACTGTTGGTAAAACACTACACCGTCATGGTTTCAATCAATGCATGGCAAAGTTCCCCTGCTCAAGTCATCACATGTCCAGGCCTGTCTGAAGTTTTTCAATGACCATCTGGATGATCCAGAGGAGGCATGGGAGAAAGTCATGATGTCAGATTAGACCAAAGGAGAAAATTTTTGTTCACTTGCCGTGTATGGAGGAAAAAGAAGGATGAGTTGCATCCCAAGAACATCATCCCTACTGTGAAGCATGGGGGTGGTAACGTCATGCTTTGGGGGGCTTTTCTGCGAAGGGGACAGGACGTCTGCACTGTATTAAGGAGAGGATGAACGGGGCCATGCGTTGTGAGATTTTGAGCAACAACCTCCTTCCCTCAGTCAGAGCATTGAAGATGGATAGTGGCTGGGTCTTCCAACATGACAATGAACCGAAGCACACAGCCAGGAGAACCAAGGAGTGGCTCCATAAGAAGCATATCAAGGTTCTGGAGTGTCCTAGCCAGTCACCAGACCTAAATCCAATAGAAAATCTTTGGAAGGAGTTGAAACTCCATGTTGCTCAGCGACAGCCCTGAAACCTGACAGATCTAGAGGAGATCTGTGTGGAGGAGTGGAGACAAAATCCCTGTTGCAGTGTGTGCAACCCTGGTCAAGAACTACAGGAAACGTTGTAATTGCAAATAAAGGCTTCTCTACCAAATATTAACACTGACTTTTTTCAGGTGTTCAAACACTTATGTGCAGCAGTGCAATACAAATAAATTATTTACAAATCATACTATGTGATTTCCTGATGTTTTTTTAAATGCTGTCTGTCACAGTGGCAATCCACCTACAAATGTGAATTTCAGACCCCTCCGTGCTTTCTAAGTGGGAGAACTTGCAAAATCGTAGGGTGTTCAAATACGTTTGTTTCTCACTGTATGTGCCAAATGTGGGCTGGATTTATATGAAAAGTCATTGAGAGAAGAGGAATGACATAATGATTAATGCAGTGCTTAGAATTGAGGGGCATATGGCTGGTGAAGTGTGGGTGGGGGTGCATTAGTAACAGTTTGTTGTCTCCACATGCCTGTAACTCATATGTACTGTGTTATTTATGAATCTGGTGTTCTGTGCTCACTATGCCCTACTGCCCAAAAATATGATTGAGTGCCCCAAGTGTAACTACTGTGTCTTTTTAGTGTATCGACTATTTATATCAGTCAGAGTTAAAGAACTTAAGGATCTAAAAACTAAACTTTGTTCTTGGTAACCATATCCTGGCTTACAACATTCTATGTTTCTGCATATGCTTTGATAAGAAGCTGATGGGATTGAATGGTTTCACTTGGGTAGGTAAGCGGGTCCAGATCCGGAAACCGGTGCCGGCCCTGTCAGATGTGGCCCCATCACGGCGAACCTCACGGCCTGTTATCATCTCCAGCAGTATGAAAAAGAGCCCAGCACCAATTAGGCCACTGAGGGAGCGCCTGGTTCACCTGCTGGCCCTCAAGCCATATCGTAAGCCTGAGCTGCTGGTCCGCCTCACAAAAGATGGCCTCTCTATCCAGGACAAAGATATGCTGGACAGCCTCCTGCAACAGGTCAGTGCCAATTTGTCCTAAAAAATGCCTTTGGTATGTTTGCAGCATTTTAAAATTTAAAAAAAAAAAAAAAAATTTTTAAGTTTCCTTAGAGAAATGTTTTGATGTAACACCATGTAAACCATTATCTCGCTCATATTTAAAAAGTCACTTGAGTGTAGTAGTGGGTGGGGATTAGGGCAGTGTTCAAAAATCTGCACAGTAAAAAACCTATTTGTAGACGATACATGCATTGATGCTATACCGATATTGGCAAGCTGTCTAGAAACATCCCCTATGGTGCAATACAACTGTTTGGTGCCAGCAAATAACATAAACCATATGCAACCAGAACTGGAGAATGTATGTATTTCCTTGGCACCGTGGAAATTCGATACTGACTTTGGACTACAGAACTACTGACTACATTTGGAATTTCAGTAAATAAATTTGCTGAGGCAAATGAAGACATGGAATAGTGTAGTTTTGAGTTTGAATATTAAATATGAACTCAAGTGTTGAGGTTGTTGGCAATATCCAGTTGAAGTGGTGCTCTCTTTCACTGGCACATTCCCTTTGCATACTGCATAAAGCCTCAAGTTCAATTAATTTCCCAGCTATGAAAGCAGTGTAAAGCAAGACTGGACAATATATTGAATCTTGGGAGTGGAGCTTTAAGAATAACTCAAACACAGAAACAGTATACTAGCTTTAATAATTTTTAGAAGAAAAAATTTCTTAAAAGGTGTGTTTTGGTTTTCTTGAGACAAATTAGGTTTGTTTTTTTTTACTTTCTACATGCTCTCTTCATGGCCATTTACTATTTGGGACATTAAAGCTTTTTTATCCTTGGAAAAGGCATCCTTGGGCACAATGTGTTTAAGTGATTGATTAAAAATAATAATTGTGATTAACAGTTATTTCACTATGGAATTTGATTGGAGTACGGTTTATAATATAATATATATGCTTCAGCATCAAGTACTAGTATCAAACTGTGAATGTTAAGTTTCTTTTGGGGCTGAATCTGAAATGGCTCTGTACTCTATGTACTTCATTTAGGTGTCAGAGCCAGTAATTTAATTTTTACATTGGAGTGTAATGTCTTAACAGAGATAAATATAACCTACATGGACCACTATAATCGTATTTAAGGTGGAACAAAAATTCAACCATCGGCTTTAGATTTTTTGCAACAATTAACTCCAGAATTCATGCACAAGTTCAGTTTAGCAGATCATATCCAAGTTAACACTGGGTCAACAGTACGGTGAAATCTGTTGGTTGTGAAGAACCGGTAAACTCTGCAATAAGAGCATGAATATATTTTGAATATAAAAATATATATTTGTACACACACAGGCCACTTTGAGGTACTCCTTGCTAATACAGTTTGACCGCGTTTTGCCTTCAGAACTGCCTTACTCTTTTGTGGCATAGATTCAAGAAGGTGTTGGAAACATTTCTTCAGAGATTTTGGTCCATATCGACATATGGCATCATGCAGTTGCTGCAGATTTCTCAGCAGCACATCCATGATGCAAAACTCCACAACATCCCAAAGGGGCTCTATTGACTGTGAAGGCCATTGTAGCACAGTGAACTCTTTTACAGAAACCAGTTTGCGATAATGTGAGATTTGTGACATGGTGCGTTATTCTGCTGGAAGTAGCCATCAGAGGACAGGTTCACTGTGGTCATAAAGGGCTGGACTTGGACACTCACTGCATATTTTCTCTTTTTCAGACCATTTTCTGTGAAATAGAGACACTAGAGATGGTTGTTTTGGAAAATCTCAACAGATCAGCAGTTTCTGAAATACTTAGACTAGCATCAAGCCATGTTCAAAGACACTTAAGTCCCCTTTCCTCCACATTCTGTACCTCAGTTTGAACTTCAGCAACTTGTCTTCACCTTTTAGATGCCTAAATTGGTTAAGTTGCTGCCATATGATTGGCTGATTTATCTATTTGTGTTAACAAGTACAATAATAGGTATACCTTTTTAAACTGCTATATATCATTTGGTCCACAGCATTTTAAAAAATTACTTGTATGTGCATTTTATTGTTATATCAATGTTGTAAACTTATTGGTCATCTTAGTGGCTGGTTTCATAGGGTATCAATAAAGGGTGGTTATGACTACATATAGGGAAAGGATTTGTTATTCCAAATTTGATCATTATTATTATTATATTTGTTCAAGAATAAAATAAGGTATAAACATATAATAGGTTTCTAAGCAATTTAAATAAATACTTTATTCCTCTTATCCGTTTACTTTGTGGTACATATGGGCAGTGTAATAGTCAAAAATTGCTTTTGGTTTTTGACTTTAAAAATTGGGACATTGTGTTAATGTTTTTTGTGAACTTTTTATAAATACAGGGGGTCCTCGAGTTACGTCAGGGTTCCTCTGAGTGTGTCATAACACGAATTTTGACGTAAGTCAGAACTCATGCATGTAATGATGCTGCAGAGGCTTTATTAAACAGCACTGTGCTTTATTAACAGCTGGCAACATGCATGAACGGTCTCATATTACAGTAAAGCATTTAGGAAACATTTCTCCAGATAGAAATGCTCTTTTTAATGGCTTCAACATACACCACAGCAGTAAACACATCAGAGAGGTGACTTGTGAAAAGATCACACTGATGATACCTTAGCACAGTGCACTATTAACCCCCCATCTAAACAACGGTGAATAAAACACAAACTATACAGCAAAGACAGCGCAAACCTCACCTTCTTTCTCCCCCTCCCTGCAAGCAGCAGGCTTACACACACTGCACGCGCTGGCACTCGCATATTACCGTAAAGCTTATAGTAGGTGTTGAACTGCATTCTACTACCATATATGACAGTAAATACGCTCATAAATTAAATGTTTTTTAAAGGCCTGTGACGTCAGCCCGAATTTTTGTAAGTCGAGGACCCTCTGTAGTTATCTTAACATGGCATTTGTAAATTCACTAATGGGCCCATAATTTTTATATAATTTACATTATTATGATTTGCTACAGAGATTTCACACACAAACTATGTCTGACTATTTTAGCATCGCAAAGATGTTTTCGCTATAGCTGTCTAGTTATGGGAAAACTTGAAAATTTCTCAGTGGTGGGGTTTGATGCACACTAGCATTAAAATATTTTGTTTTCTATTTTGAGAGTGTGACTAATATAAATCTTATTTTCTCTGGATGTAGGTGGCTAACCTGAATAGCAAAGACAACACCTTCACATTGAAGGACTGTTTGTTTAAGGAAGTTCAGAAGGACTGGCCTGGTTACACTGAGGTAGACCAGCAGATTCTGAAGAGAATTCTTGTACGGTAAGCTCAGCGTAGAATAGTGGTCAAATATGAAGTAGTGCGTTCCAAAAGCCGACAAGAATGTGGGCTTAAAATCTGACCTTAAGGCAAAGCAATTTATCCATTCATGTCCCATTTGCTTTTGTGCTGTTTGTCATTGTTTTCTTCACAGGTGTTTTCTTCTATTTGTACAAAAAAAAAGAATTTTTTTTTTTATAGTCTTTCCATCTCTCATTCATTTACTTTAAACCTTAGTAGCGAGAAAGCCTCTGTTCTCAGTTAAAGACTGCTCTCTTGCAGCTAAATGTAGAGCAACATTACAGTGTGCTTTGTTGCAGCTGCCATTTCAAAACATTAGTCAGAGTTGTTCTCCTAAAGCAAAAGAACCGTAAATGTCACTCTGCAGGAGGATTGTGAATTACGACTCTGGGCTTCACTTATCAGCTGAAGGCTCTAATGTTCCCTCTGGTTGGATCTGAATGTGAGGCTATCACACAGGGGTGATATAGCCAAGCAGTTGGAAGGTCTGTGTGATGTAACTGTACTCCAGCACATGTTTATCTGTGTGTGGGGTGGCACTGGTCCAATGTCTAACTGTTCCCAAGTGTTTTTGATGACATCTAAAGCAGCTACAACTCACATCTTACCTACTCCTCTCACTTCTCTACCACCTTCCTCTCCCCTCTTCCTCCTTGCCTTTTCACCTCCGCCACTGTCTCTTGACCTGCTTCTGGGTGGTGCCTTAGTTTTTGCTGTTTCAGCCCCTGCATCTCACTGCCCCCTACTGACAGGTTCAGTAGCTTCCTTTAAGCCCTTTTTCAAACTGAATTATTTATAGCTGGATTAGTTTTAGACTATTTCTGGTCTTATTATTTTACTGTTATTGGTTAAAAAATATTGGTTTAATGTTGGTGAGCATTGGCAAAAAATACTAGATATAATACCAAATATGTAAGATTTTCTAACTTGGGCATTTGGGTTTAATTAAATGTAAGCGATGAAAATTGTCAGTTATATTTATTCATTTATATTTTTTCTGAATTTCTAGCTTTTTAAAAACTTTTTTTGGTCACATAATGTTTATATTGTCAGAGCCATACTTGAAACAGGTATAGATTTTGATAGTCCAGTTTCATTTTTGCCTCACAATAATAGGATTTCTGAAGGTACTCTAGGTTTGAGGAATTAAAGGTTTGTTTTTTTTGTTCTGGAATTTTTGCTGTCATACTTACAGAAGACTTATTGGGTTTAAATCATACATCCATTGCATAATAAATTAAATTATTTGGTGTGAACATGTCATTTAATGCCATCAGTTATTTCAAAGCTTTGTGTCAATTTTGTCATATTACTTGAATAAAAATGTGGTCGTTTTTAATCAGTCTGGAATCGACACACATTTTCTTTCTGTACTGTGAACTGTACTGGATCTGCTGATCTGTTTTGGACTTCCTCACACTTTTTAAATTTCTTAAAGCCTTTTACTTTCTCCTTTTACTTGGGGCTATGTGCTAATATTCTTTTAGTTTTACATGTATCAACACATGTTACTCTTGGAACCATGCAATGTTCTTGAGCCAAGTCCACATTTATATAAATGTGCACAAATGCGAACTTCCATGGGTGTATCTTGTTTGATCCCTTCCTCTGTTGTGCCTTGTTTCTCTGCAGGAAACTGTGCAAGGCGCAGAGCAGTGCTCCAGCCCCTGGGGAGAGTCCAGTCAGCCCGCACAAAGAGCAAGCCAACAGCTCCCCATCCCAGGTCAGCCACCTGCTGCTTCTCCATTTCCGTTAAACTAAAATACATTCTGCACAGTTCAGTTAAGATCTGGTGCAAGAGCTCAAGTGCACTTCTGCACTTCACAGTGGCATGCTTTATAGGAGCTACATGCAAGAGTAAACAAATGACAGTGTTTTCCTCCGTGCTGTTGAAACAAGATATTTTGATGGTAACAATTTCTTTTGTGCTCATATCAAGTTCTTGTATCAAAACATTTTATAGTAAACGTTCTCTGTTAAGTTGGAAAGGACATGTTTAGTCTAGGTTTGCATTTCTCAACCCAATGATCATGGCATTCTGCCAATGCTTTTGTTTGGTGTCAGTGCAGCGTCCCAGTGCAGTGTATTGCTTCACAATAACAAACACCATTGCTGCTTTCTCAAGCAAAAGTATATAACCAATTTAGCAGCTGCTCAAGCTTTATAGGCCCTTAAACATGTCAAGTTGCTGCTTATGTTTCAATCGCTGGGTGTTTCAACAGCTAATGATTGTGGAAGCATGAACTCTTTCTTTATATTTGTTGCAAACAAATTCTATCTTGCTAGACAAGAAAATGTACGGTCATCTTATTCCACATACCTGTGCAGAAATAACAATCAAAACCAGATTGTTAGACTGATCAACTGATTAGACTGATAGATATCTGCATAATTGTGAGGGGACATTGAAATTAAAATTAGTTTCAAATGAAATTAAGTGTTAATGGTTCTGATTTCATGGCACATGCTTGAAACCACTGCCCATTTTTTTTATTAAAAACAGTGGTCATTTATAGTTATTACTCAGGGGAAATGTTATGAAGGCAAAAAGTTTAGTCTCCTTTAGTTGCATTGTATTTATGACTTGTATGCAAAAAACTCATTCAAAGAAACAAGAAAATGTGTGTTATTTAAAAATGGGGAAATGCATTGTTTAATACATGTTCTGGTACTATGGTCATTCATTCAATACAGCTGTTATTGGAGCCATATGCTTGAAATGGCTACACAACAGTTTATAAACAAGGGAAAATCATGATAATTGAAGAAAATGTTCAAGGTCTTTTGCATAATTTGATTTTTTGCTTTTCATACTTTTGGTACAGAAAAGATCTGCAGCAGACTTCATCGACCCTCTAGCAAACAAGAAACCCAGGATATCGCATCTGACCAGCAAAGGTGCACCACCCATCAATGGAAAGTTGAGTTCTTCCAATGGGAAAGACTTGCCCATTTCTCAAGCAGGAGGAGAGAGTTCCTCCAGTGTGCAGCTTCCACTGCTGGACATCCCTAGGCCTTTCGATCCACTGTCAGATGTCAGCAATGACTCCAGCCACAATGGGCGGGATTGTGAAGGTCAGGAGCCAGCAGTAGTAGAGAGGCTGAGCCACCCACCTACCATAACAAACAGCTCCAGGCAGTCCGCAGCAAGATCTGGCTCCACGTCTCCGGCTCCCAGCAGTCTGGACAGGCCTCAGGGATGGAGCACCTTACCCTCTTTGCATGGCAAGTCTAAGAAGAAATCTAAAAAACACAAGGATAAAGACAAGCCCAAGGAGAGAGACAGGGAAAGAGAGAAAGGCATGAAGAAAGAGAGGAAAGGAGGGCAGAACTGTGGCTCAGAGGCGAGGAAATCATGTGACGTCACCACAAGTCTGGAATCGAGTGTTCCACATAAAAGCACGGGTATGCATCATCCTTCTGGCTTGAGCAATGTAGTGTCTGGTGCAAAAGTTCTGTGAGTTATAAAGAAGAAATATATGATTATCTGTATCACAGATAATGATGTGGCAGTTAGTATAGAATCATTTATAAAAGAACTGGTTCTTTCATGTTGGATAATGATTGTATCTGCACCACTCACTTTCTGTTGTTCTTTTTGCTTGTTTTCCCCAAAAATAAATAATTCAGGATATGTCTTTAAACATTAAACATTTAAGGGTTTTAAGGTCACTGACCATGTTGGAATTTAAGACCTTTTTTCAGTTTATTTCCTTAGTGAATGAAAAAGGAGATAAAATGATGCTTCACTACAAGGTTCCCAAGCTGTTCAATTTAACATTACTTTTTGGCTGCTGCAGGAACACACTGATATGGTCATGAACCCAGTATGCTGTTTCTCTCACTAAACTAAGAAGGCTTGGCAGTTGGAAATGTCTCTTTTAATACTTAGAAGCAAGCTCACATCAGTTGTAGTATCCTTGGTCATTTTGCCTTGACTATTATTTCCTTTGTCAGGGTGTTGAATGAAGCATTGTACTTGAGTTCACCTCTTGTGTTTCCTTTTAGATCTGAATGGAATGTGTGACAGCTCCAGCATTTCTACATCTTCGTCTGAGATGGCAGACTATTTATTGTAAGTACTGTCTGACCTTGACGTGTTTTAATCAAATATCCTTCAAAATTTGACACCATAGAATAATGTTTCTCATTGTATAAAACTCATTTTGGTACATTTTTGTAGAGATGCTACCATAAAGTCATAAATGTCATGTTTTTGGCCTTGTCAGAAAATACACTGAGATTGGCTCACAGGAGCAGCGACAGAGCTACAAAAATGATTTTAATGCTGAGTATAGTGAATACCGGGGCCTCCACGCACGGATAGAAGGCATTACTCGTCAGTTCACTGTGCTGGATGCAGAACTTAAGCAGCTCCAGCAAGGCACAGAAAAGTATAAGGTAATTGCTGAAATTTTCAAGCCATTGTTTGTTGTGTATATATGCGATTTTAGACACGCTGAAGGTGAGCAGTTTGGTGTAGGTAGTTTTATAATTAATGAATAACACAACAAATCTTTGCCAGTTTGTTATTAAAATTACCATTCTTTGAATCATTTGCAGAAAATAATTCAATTAAAATGTGCATAATGTCATTAAAACAAATCCAGTCTTTGCAACTGTTCTTGGAACTCAAGGTTTTGGGTCTGGGTGCAGAGAAAAGCTTATTTTGATTTTTTTTTTAATTTGGGCTTTTTTGTGGGTAATAAATGTAATAAATGAATATTCAAGTTAGATTATATGATATAAACTTTTCAGTAATATTATACAAGGAGGGCAGAGCTAAGCTTTTATTAAAATTGCTAACGTAATTAAACATAAGTGGACACATTGACTAAACATGCCATATTTCTGTTGGATTTGAACATTTTTATAATCACATTTTAAATAAAGACCTGTAACAGAGGCAATTGATCTAGACGTCTGAAAAGTGATCGACAGGATCAGAATGGTCATTTCTGTCTGTCTTGCCTGGTTAACTGAGAAATTTTACTTCATGAAATGTCTGGTGTTTTTTACTTTAGGTCAACGTTAGTTGACTGGAAATTAAGAGGACCCCAGGGCTTTGACAGGTTTAGTCATTTGTTCTTTATCAGTTTAAGCTCTCCAGACACGTACCTCTCCTTTACCCTCATGTCCAGTGTGCGCTTTAGTTCTAGAGACTGGGAAAAACCATGTAGGTGAAGTAGTTGTCTGTCTTTTGGCAGATTTATTGATTCATTGATTGATGTCCTGCTATTTCTTCACAGACAATCCACAATCAGATACTTCAAGAGTATCGCAAAATTAAAAAGGTAAGCTGTGCAGATCTCACTTTCTGTCCTAGAAAATAGTCCTACATGGTGATGTGTATATATTCGTACGTGACACCACTATTTTCTCTTTCCTCACAGACTAATCCCGACTATAGCCAAGAGAGGAACCGCTGTGAATATCTCCACAACAAACTGGCACATATAAAGAAACTTATATCAGAATATGATCAACAGCAACTTCAAACCTGGCACTAATCATGTTTATTTTTCTCCTTTTCTCACCTGGAAAACAAGACAATGAGAAGGAAACTTTGGATTTGTGAGATTTTTTTTTTTTCCTTTTTTTTTTTTGCTTGCTCTAAAATAAAGTTACTATAATGTAAAATGCCACGAAAAGGAGTATTTCATCTCATGGTGAGGGCCGAACACTCTAGTGCGGGCGATACAGACTGCTGAGATTTGTTTCTTTTATTTCCTCCCTTTTTGTGGGGGTGGGGTCTTTGAAGGCATCTTTGGCCATGCCTGCCAGTGTAGTTACACTGCATTTTGGGAAAGCCTCTTGTGGCATCACTTCTCAGCTTCCCTCCTTTAAAGCACACAGATCTCCCAAAGAGCAGAAGAGAAGAATCCACCTTGGAGATCGCTTTACCAGCCCTTTCCTTGCTTGTTAAACAGGGGCAGCAACACTGAAACAGGTTTAGCAAGACAGATCAAGTTCTTTGACTTTTGTTTATAGCGGGGGGTGATTATCCTGAATGAATATCCTTGGTTTCCCTATATATTGAATAGAAGGTACTTTCCTTTGTTTTTTTAATTTATTTTTTGTCTTCCCTGGGGGTATACCAGATCTATTACTGTACACTCCTCAGTTTTTTCCTCTTGGACTCTTTTACAAGAAGAATCAGTATTTTATGCAAATGCTGCCTTAGATTTCAGGCGGCTCATAGTATAGTACATTCATTCACTGGGTTTCTTTCTTATGCAGATACTTCCCCCTGTACATCTCAAGCCAAGACCGTTTTGCCCTTTATATTGTGTGCAATCTTCTACAGATATCCTATGTGCAATGGATGTGGCTACAGGAGAGAGAGTGGTGGATCTGCAAAAGCTTTGGCGGCTTAACTCCGGGCTGGTGAACTAGGGTTGCACGCACAAAGTTATTGAACCTGCTATGCTAGAGATGGAAAGTAGCCGTAAGTGAACCCCTGCATTCACACAGGCCTTTTCTTTATTTAAAAGAATGTGCAGGTATTTCCCAACCTAATCTCTCTCTACTGCATCTGGAGCATATGGTCCATTACCACAGTCAGTCATTTCAATTCATGTCCATATATTTAGGAAGAAAAAGGGGAACACTTGCTGGCTGTTTTGAGTCAACCGGTTTCCTTTTCCTACTGGGAAATTTATGTAAGCTACTGTATGCTTCAGATATGGTGTAGAGTGCTACGGTCGGGTATTTTAAAATATATAAACGAAGAAAACTCTCAGTTTGTAGCCTGCCTTCTTATATGCACACTCTTAGTATTAATACATGCAACAGCATCAGACCAGCCTGGGTGGACTCGTGCTTTTGCAGCAAGTGCAAGATGGTATTCTTTCCACAGATGAGATTGTATCCCTTTAAAGGTACCTTGCTTGTGCCCACATGCACAGAGTAAAACTGTGCTGAACTTGTGCTGATACTGTATTGTTACTTAGTGCTACTGTCTTCTTTCTGTTGACCAAGCCTTTTCATTTTAGTGTTAATGTAGAGCTTAATGTAAACTGCATTTTTTATTTATTTATTTTTATTTTTTTCCTGGTTAAATTTTTTAACCTTTCCTCCCATAATTCACCACTTGCTGCAGTCTTGGTGACTATATCTTGTACATTGCCTTTTCTGCAGCATTTTGAGACGACTGTTAAACTACATTGAGGGATCAGTGTCTCAGTAACAACCACCTTCAAATCGCATCTACTTAGCAAACACTCAGAACTCTCATGCCTGAAAGCCTTGGATACAGTGACTATTAGAATTTAACATCTCTGCAATCAGTTCATCTGTCAGAGCATCCGCTGTGTCCCTTATTGAGCTTTATGTTTAAACATTAAAATTCTGCACTTTGCACAGCCTCTTGCTGTTACTCTTACCTGGGTTTTTGTTGCAAATGGACATATCCCTCACCCATCTGAAGTGCATGCGTTTTAAGAAAAGACCAGTGTTTGCGTCATGGTGTCAAACCACTATTGAAGGGCACTGAAATCCAAACAGCTTGAGACTAATGCGTCCCCACACTTGAAAATGTGAAACAACTGCTCTTTGTGCTGGTTCTATCTCTTGAGGTCACAGTATTTGATTTTTACTTGCCAGTACATCAGGGTGACCGTGTCAGTTAAGAGAACAGCTCTCGGGCTGAGATCTTCCTATTTAGCCTTGTATCTTAAACAAACCATGTCTCAATAGAGCTTATCAGTGCAGACCAGCAGGGTACCCCCACCCTATTTGGTATTTGTGTTCTAATTGGTGCTAAAGCTCATGGGTACAATCAGGAAGCCAAGTACTGTTGGTTGGGCTTCACATTTTATTACCCCTGTCAATCTCTTTGTCTTAATTTTAACTTTGCTATCATTTTGCTTCAGTTGTGCTGTCAGTGTTGCAAAAGAAAATTGCTCAAGAAGAAATTGCAACCCCAGAGAAGGTAGCGTTGCTCAGATTTGGACTCTGCTGTGCTGTTAGTGTGAGCTGCGAATACACAAACACCGCAATCTGGGGTGAATGTGCCAAATGACCTGTTGTATAGGTTTGTATAAGATGAAATATGCTGCTGTTTTAGCAAAAGAGGAGGCTTTGGAAAAATGAAGTTTTGATGTTAACGCTAAAACCCAAAGCGTGCTTTTTGAAACAATAAGGGACTGGGACTGAAATTTGTCTTAGTATTTCAATAAAATTCTTCACAACTGTTTACTTTTTGGAGTCCTTGTCTTGTTCCTTCTTGTTTAAACCAGGGCTACCCAAATGGGGCCTATAGGTCAAAGTTGGCTCTTGTGGATATATGCCACATACTCACCCAATGGGTGACTGTGTTCTACGTAATTATATTCATACTTTGCTTTGGTGTTTATTTTAAAGTCTTTTCATAAAACGCTGATTTGCTCTTGTTTATTGTTTTGTCTTTTTGGCATTCTGCCACTCATAAAACTGCTCTTTGGCCTGAACAAAAAAAGGGTGGACAACAATTAAAATTAGCCGTAGGGATTAGTCCTGTAAGCACCCTGCTCTCTCTACACATTTGAGTAAATCCCCATTTGAACTCAGTAAAGGAATGTTAATGAAGTGTTTAGTTGGAGAGGTATGTCTCCAAAACAACACATGGAGACCCTTGACCTCAATGGTGATCGTGTCGCCTGTTTGGTCACTTGTATAAATTAATATTATGGATTACAATGTGGTGTCCTTTTGTCCACTAGGTGGCAGCACTGACTAATAAAGTCTGTTGTTACTGCAGTTTCTCTGCATGTGTAGAGTTTCTGCGATTTACCTTAATAGTGTTGAACCTCGTAAATAAGACTCATACTACAACAAATTCCAACTGCAATCCTAAGGAAAGTACTCGGTGTGGCACATTTCCCACAGTGACCATATGTCATATTTCTGCGCCTCTATTTCCACTCTGCAGCTGACTTACACCCGCTCCTCTTCTAGCACTAGTGCCAATGCCTTTGCTTTTTGCAGAAATGATGCAGCACAGTACATAGGCCATGCAAAGAAGTAAAAATGCGATAAACGTGTGCCAGCAATGAAAGGAAGAGAATGCAAAGTGTGAAATCCGTTGCAGTGCTCCAGTTGGCCTTGCTGAGCTGAATTTGGCTGTAGGCCTCTGTGTTTTGGTGGGGGCTGCAGGAGTGTCACAGGGTTCAGCTTGGCAGAATGCCAACTCCCTGTTCATCCAACAACTCACTGCCCCTTAAAAGACGCCCCTAAGGTATCTCAGGACTGCAATTCGCAGACTGACTTCTACATTTACTTTACTTTAATGTTCCTGCATGAATGTATAGCCAAAAATTGTTGTATTAGAGATTTTTTAGAAAACAAGTGACATTCTTGCACCGTGAATGCAAATACAGTACTCCAGTTTTACAGAGAAAAGAAGAATGGTCACTTGCATTCAAAATAGCCTATATATTCCTGAACCTACATCTGTCAGCAACATCAACATCTCATCTTCCTCCAAAACTCCCCTGGCTGTGTATCTCTGTAAACAGTGCTCTGGTACCAATGTTCCTGCTCTCTAGTCCTCTCCTCAGCTGGCTTTTATACACTTAAATTGTCACAGAAAGTGTCTTTTGACAATGTTAAATTGCTTCTGTGGTGCTAAGTTGGCCACGATTTTTGCCTGAAGGCTTATAGTTCCTCCAGGTCTGTTGTATGGTCTGGCCTGAGGACTCTCTTGTTCACCTACTGAAAGCTTCTCTGAGCCAAAACCTTGTCCGGGATTGTACTGGGGGTATTTACATTTACATTTATTCATTTGGCTGATGCTTTTGTCCAAAGCGACTTACAGGTACAGGAAACAATCAGCATAAATTCAGACATGACAACACTGATGTGCGAGTTACAGGGAGTTCAATACAATC
>JBBIGC010000039.1:10990436-11002667 GCA_037576955.1 Lepidarchus adonis
ACAGAAGGTCAAAAATATCGGATATAGGCAGCAAATCGGAACTGAGCATCAAGACCTGCAGTGTAAATGAGGCCTTAATCACAATCTGACTTATGTTTTGACAAGTTGACTTATTGTACGGGTTCAATACACAGTAGCAGTACCCAAGCCCCAAAAGCATGTGTTGATTTTTTGAGAGAAAAAAATATTTCTAACTGTACTCTGGATTAATTAAAGTCTTATTTGTGCACATTTTCTGAAAGCTTACGGATACAGACGTAACACTGCAGTATCACCAGAAGTCAGGGGTTCAGGCTAGCCAAAGATTAAACAAGATGCCATGAATACATATATTTTAAAAATGGCAGAATTTTTTGGCGAGAGGTTGTGAGTTTTTGAACAGCTACCACCATCTGGGCTTCCCTGCTGTCACCATGTTTGTTGTCAGAAATGTTTGACTTCACCCTCTAGTGTTTTGGTCAACATCCATACCAACATCACCTATGCAATGAGTGGGCGGTGACCATTACAGAGTGTAAAATGGATGTTTTCATTTTCAGGCTTAAAGGCAGCATAAATAAGGCTTAAGCTGAAATGGTGCAGCTACTAACGCTCATTGTTACTTTAGCCAGTTTAACCAGACACTGTATAATTTATTTATTCACACTTTGGGTATACATATGCATCTGTGTGAAGGAATCATCTCGGTACATAAGGTTGTGGGCTGGAAGTGTTCGTGTGTGCTCTTGGAGATGTCTCTGCTTGAATACACATCATCTAGGATATTTCATGCCTTAATTAAAGGTTACTGACTGAGTTTTATTTAATTGCAGGTGTTGGTCAGGTAGTCTTGCAAGTTGCTGCAGCCACTAACTGTAAGCACTACTACGGTGTCGAGAAGGCCGACATTCCAGCCACATATGCAGAGGTAGAACATTGATTATTTCTGTCTAAATGGAACTTGTCTGCAAAATCAGATCTTTGTATACTCAAATTATCCCAGAAACCCTTTCTGATTAGTGCACATTGCTACTTTTAAGTTACTCATAGCTTACATTGGTATTCGTTAACACACCGAAAGCTTGTATCATCTCCAAAGAAAAGCATTGCACATAGAATGGGATTCTTTTGGAGCAGCTGTAGATGAGCCTAAGGTCATAATGCCCAATGTCAAGCTTCAGTTAGAGGGGTAAGAAGCTCCCAAGCACCGGGCTGAGGATATGTGGATTAGAATATAAGATTGAATATGTTGAGTATACAACAAAATATATTTTGTGAATGCTGCTTTTTAAAAAAAAAAATGTATGTAATATTTGTTCTTGGGGTGCAGGCAATGGACAGAGAATTCAAGAGGTGGATGAAATGGTATGGAAAAAAGCATGGCGAGTATACGGTAAGTAATGGGCTAAAGTCTACTGTTATTTAGTGCCCATCAAGTTGAGCTGAATTTTTTTGCAATTTGTCCTTGAATCTGTCTCAGTTGCTTATCAGATTCTGTGGAAGCCAAGTGTTCACACCTTAACAACCTTTCAACAATTTGATGTGTTAAATTGTTAGATTTCTAATAGGCTGTTGTTACTATGAATTTCTAGCTGTTTTTTTGATGGCACAGCTAGGTTTGTGCTCATTCAGAATGCTTTTATAGGGCCTGGAGCTTGTGGCCGGAAAGTCAAAAAAGAAATTTAATCTTAATGAGGTACCATTGCATGTAAATGTGTTGGCAGTGACATTTTTGGCTGCTGTTGTGTTCATTGTGACTTCAAATTCTTATCCTATAGTTAGAGAGAGGAGATTTTCTTTCCGAGGATTGGAGGGAAAGAATAGCCAACACAAGGTACAGCTTATAAAAAAACCCAAAAACAATAAAGACTGGTTCATTTTCTTGTGAATTCATTGATGTCAATCATGTGTTGTAAGATATGAATGTATTGTGCAAGTGTGATCGTAGTAATTGCATATGTTCTCTTGCAGTGTTATTTTTGTGAATAACTTTGCCTTTGGTCCAGAGGTAGATCACCAGCTGAAGGAACGATTTGCCAATATGAAGGAAGGTTTGTTCATGTTCTCTTCATGTAGCTGCTCTGTTGGTCGGGCAGAACAGTGGCTCTTATCTTGTTCTTTCAGGTTGCTTAAATGGTGTTCTTCTGCTCTTTTTCAGGTGGAAAAATTGTATCCTCAAAACCTTTTGCACCTCTCAATTTTAGAATAAATAGTCGAAACTTGAGTGGTAAGTTTTACATTTGCAATGTTTAGCTACACCATAATTTTAACTACCTCCACCCCAATTTTCACATGTTCTGTTTTCCAGATATTGGCACAATAATGCGTGTTGTTGAACTTTCTCCACTGAGAGGCTCAGTGTCCTGGACAGGGAAGCCAGTTTCCTACTATCTACATACAATAGACCGTACCATAGTGAGTGCTTTCTTTAAATATTCTTCTTGTTGTTTTGTGTGTTTGTGTGTGCACTCCCGCTGTCAATATGTAATCCTTTCATGTCTTTAAAGCACTTCTAGTTGATCCAGGGTAGTTTTATCATATGCATGTTTTGTTACTTAATTATGGTGTGTGAATTATTAAGTCCTTGATTTCTGTGTTCACAGCTTGAAAATTATTTTTCTAGTCTCAAAAATCCTAAACTCAGGGTAAGTGCAAGGGCTTTAATACATATTTCATGATGTTTTTTTTATTATTATTTATTTTTTTTTTAAATATTACATCCATTAATAATAATTTGTATGTTGAATTAATCACACATTACAATTGTTGTGACTGCAGGAGGAGCAGGAGGCAGCAAGGCGGCGTCAGCAGAAGGACACCAAGGACACAAAGAGCAACACCACCACCCCCACCAAGCCGAAGGAGCACAGAGTAAGCTTGCATTGCGTTGCTGTATTTCAGTTTCTTGCCTGTGCTGGTATTTTTAGCATTAAAATACATAAAATTCAAAAAGGGAAAACCCTTTCTTCTCTCTCTGCAGGACTCTGGTGGTGAGGAAGAGACCTCAGGGCCATTGGTACCTGTGAAGCCGTCTCCTAAACCCCGTCGTGCAAAGGTACTGGCCAAAGGCCGCAAGCTGGGTAACAAAAAACGTGGCCGGCCCAAGAAGGCTGCTGCAGCAGCGGCTGCTGAACGCAAGACCAAGAAGAGCCAGAGCGCTTTGGACCTGCTGCATGCCAAGACTCTCTCAGCAGCACCTCCTCAGGGTGAGTCAGAACTGCTGCACTTAATATTTGCAGTTGGATACTAACATTGTCTCAGTATTTAGTATATTCAGGAGGGTCATAGGTTAGTATGCTAATTAAATATTGGTGATATTGTGGAAGTGTTGCTGGCTGAGCTGAGCGATGCTAGGACAACTCGGTAACACTTTTTATTTTTATATTTCTCTATATCTATAAATTGTAGTTTGTGCACTATAATCAGTTGTAATGGTGCTGTGTATTTGTAGTAGTAATGGTGTCATATATAATATGCAAACCAAACTGCCAAAATTTCTTTTATGATTTGTGTTTAGTGTGCAATGGATATTGTTCTTTTTGACTAGGTTGAATTTGTGATTGTTGTTGCTCCTTGCAGATGGATACAGGTCACCTCAAAGTCCCTTCTACCAGCTACCTCCCAAAGTGCAACATTACACGACAAGCCAGCTTCTGCTCAGCCCCATGCCTGCGGGTCTTCAGACACTGCTGGGTAAGCACCCTTACACTAAAGCGGTTTCATATTTTCATCTATAATGAGCCAAAACATTATGACCACTCAAAGATGAAGCAGAAGTTGAATATATTAAATAGTAAATGAGAAGTCTAGAATATAGGAAAATGGGTAGGTCTAAAGACAAGCAATTTTGACAAGAGCCAAGTAATTATAGCCATACGACTGAAATGGCAAGGCTCTGTTTACCTGCGGAAGTGATGGCACCAGAATGGTGAGGGAGCAGGATCTCTTAGCAGTAATCTGCTGGGAAACCATGAGTCAGGGCATTAATCTGACTGTCATTTTAAGTTGTGTCACCAACCTAAGCATGGTTGGGGACCAGTTAGGCCACTTAATTGCAATAATATTCAACAGGAAATATGGCTTGCCTTGTTCTCCAAATTCTCCATATTTTTGTCAGATGTATCTGTGGGATGTGCTAGAATATGTCTCAGCTTACAGGAGAATTTAGAAGGCTGTGCTGCTAGCATTTTGGTGCGAGATACCACAGTGCAGCCTTTTTAGAGCTCTTGCCTCTACAATTTTGAGCTGTTTTGCTGACATGCAAAGGATCAGCAGTATATTAGGCAAGTGTTTAGAAAGTTTTGGCTCATTTTGTTTTTACCAAATTGGTTTCTGTCAATTGTTCTACACTTACATGGGAGAGTAAATATCTGTAAATATCTAACTATTTTTTGGATTTTTTTTACAACAGATAACATAAAAATCCAGTACCTGCAATTCATGGCTTATATGAAGACGCCACAGTATCGCACTAACCTACAGCAAGCTCTGGATCAGGAGAGGGTACAATACCTGTTATGATATTTCCAGTGTATATATATTGTGCACATTTACTTTTGAATAAATGTAAATATAATGCAATGTCCTATTGTGACACGTGTAGTTACACATTTCTTCTTTCCTAAAAACCGCCTTGTTTAAGCAGTACCTTCTGCTTCTATTCATTTTCTTCAAACGCATACGCATCCCTTGCAGGTGAGACACACTGAACTGTCAGGTCAAGCCCAGCAGCTGGTCAGTGCTTGCCACGCTCACAAAGAGAGGATTAAAGACCTTTTCCAGTCCAAACTGGAGGAGGTAAGGCTGTGTGTGAGTATGCGGATGGGTGTGGAATTGGGAAAGTAGAAAGAACACTTGAAATCTAAGCATAAATGAACATAAAACCCACAGATCCTGTGGGTCCAATTAAAAGGATCAAATCCAAGTCAGGCTAAATCTTTTGAACATCTCGTCTTAGATGTTAGATGCTATGTCCAATATGCCTGTTATCCCAGTGACCTTAGACTATATTATACACCTTTCAGCTGGGAGTAAAGGCAGTGACGGTAGAAGACCTGGTGCAGGCTCAAAAGGAGATCACAGCCCATAACATGCAGTTGAGGGAGCAGACCAAGCAGCTAGAGAGGGACATGGCAGAACTGAAGGACCAGAGCCTGATGTTGGTGAGCCCCAGTTTGCACCAATTCTATTCAGGATCACTCCACAAACTCCCTGGCTGTGTCTATGTGCAGTCGTTTACACAGACTGTATGAGTGCTAGGACTGTACAATAGTGAGTAATATGTTAATGAGCTCTTGTGTACAGGGAACATCAGTCAGACCCACCTAAATATTTTTAATATATATACATTGAGGCATTTGGATCTAACAGATGTATGCCACATTATCCACTTAGAAAATTTAGTTGGCTGTCCAAAGAACAGACGTGCCTTGGCAGTCCTGTGATATGCTTATATTCTGAATATACCAGGAGTCCGTATTCATGGTTGGGAGTTTGCTTTAAAGGCAGCTTGATGGGAAGTCGGAATAGCTGTTTTTCCTGCAATCTAAAGCTGACACTGAATTTAGCTTTGTAGTCACCTTATGGATGTTAGCGCTGTCTCATCCTCATGCAGCTCAAGACTCGCTGTGAGGAGTTAAAGCTGGATTGGGGCTCTTTGTGCGTAGAGACTCTGTTGAAAGAGAAAGCCGCCCTTCGCAGACAGATTTCGGAGAAACAGCGCCACTGTCTGGAGCTTCAGGTATCTCACACATGTGGCTCCTTATACCAAACTGCTTGCAGCATATTATCCTTTTTAAATATAAGTTTTATTATTTTGTTTACTAAAGAGAATACGGTTTACAAGACAAGATTTTTATGGTTTAATGAAAAATTTGTTTTCAGAACTGGTAAGTTAAATTGCAGTTTTTTATTTGCATTTACAGTGCATTAGTGTAAGGTGCCATATGTTTTTTTTTTGTTTTGTTTTGTTTGTTTTTTTAACACCATAATGCAAGAAATCACTTGTCCGGTAGAATTTTGTATGACGGTAACTGCAAGGACGCCTTTTGTCTAAAATTGCTGTCTCCTCTTCAGATCAGCATTGTGGAACTGGAGAAGAGCCAGAGACAGCAGGAATTGCTGCAGCTTAAATCTTCCTACAGCCCATGTGAGGACTCCCCTTACCGCAAGAGCCTTCCGAGCATGGAGTCCCGCCCTCCATTAGACTCCGACACTCCAAAGCTCACTGGCCTCAATGGCCTCAGTCCTGAGCTGTGTATTAATGGCACAGCCTCTCCCAACTATGAACGAGGAGGCAGCAGCAGCAGCAGCAATAAGAATGAGCTCATATCCCGCTACCTGCCCATCTCTCCTGACCATGAGATTGTGCCACCCACCCCAGATTCCCGAAGCAGGCTATTAGGGCAGCAACTGCCCGACTACACTCGCTTTTCTCCAGCCAAGATCGCCCTGCGCAGACACCTTAACCAGGACTCCTCCACAGGCCAGTTCAGATCACTTGGGTCCATCCACAGGTCAGTTCATGTTTTGGGTTCATTAGTGTTTGACCTTGAGTATTGGATTCATTGTGGACATTAGGTTTGTTGTTCTGTCTTTTCAGGGGTGATGCTGGTGCTATTTCATCTCCTACCTTAAGTCTGAAACAGGGTTGTCCCTCCCCAAGTGCATCTGATAATCAACAAACAAACACAGCCAAGGGTGCAGAGAGGGTAACTGACCCTTAGTGCTGATTATGGATTTTGTTTTCAAGTTTGGCATTATGTAACAGGTCAATGCTAACATGCTCTCTTGCTTTCTCAGGTGAGTAAGGAGAAGAGTCCAGCAGGCCCAGGCGACAGTATTACTAGTCTCCCAATCAGCATTCCTCTCAGTACTGTGCACCCGAACAAGTTGCCTGTCAGCATCCCATTAGCCAGTGTAGTGCTACCTAGTCGCGCTGAGAGACTGGTATGTATTATTGCATCCATATGTTTTACTGATCTTTCTTGCACGTGAGTTACAGTGCCATGACCTCTTAATTCATGTTGTTGCAGAGGAACACACCCAGTCCTGTATTTAGTAGGGAACCTTCAACTGGGCAGAGCAACAGCAAACCGCCTCCAACACCTAACTCAGGTATGTCTTAATGTTGTGGATTATGTCTTTGAATTTTGATATATTTAACTGTGCGTTTGAGTGGAGAAGAAAAGTGATTTTAATTGGTACCAAAATATTGGAAAAAAGTGCCACAATTAAACACACAAGCAATATTTAGTGCTAAATGTATTTGTAATGAAAGTTAGTGACCATTTGTCATCATGAACACACTATCATACGAAGTGCACCAGAGCGAACTGTGACCTCTGCATTCAACCCATCACACGTGTACACAGGTAGCTATAAACAGCACCTGCGAGCAGTGTAGTTGGGGCTGTACTTGGTTCCTGGACTGGGACGTAACCCTTCAGGTAACCACTAGGCCACTACTGCCAAGGCTGTTTTTGCATACAGTGTCTTAATTTTTTTTTCTGGTCTTTTTATTAAAAGTACATTGGTCCGTAGTTATTTAAATTATTTAAATGATTTCATTAAATGCTGCAATGGGTTTGCCTCCTGTCTAGCATGTCCCCTGCCCAGTGTTCAGGTGGGATTGGTTCCAGCTTCCCCATGACTTAAAATTAACAAGTGGTTTTGTTGATGGATAAATGGTTTTAATGGTGTGCAGGGCTGTTATTAAAACACGGTGCATTTTACAGAATTTCCTTCTTGCCTTCCCATGATGCAATGTGAAAAATACCCAAACAGGGTATCTGTAGTATGCTATTCTGCCTAGCGTTCTTAGAATTGTAGGTAATGTTTTCTGCCATGTGTCTCTCAGGATACACCTCCAGCTCAGGGTTGGTGAATGGTTCACACTGTGCCATGCTGACAGGTGATCAAGACTGCAATGCCCCATCCCCACCACCCCACAGCACCCCTCTGCTCGGTCTCCAATCCCGTGGCCCTGGCCTCAGCCCCCCTCTGGGCACTGGAGGAGTCCTGCAGTATGCAGACAGGCCTCCCCGACTCCCCCCAGAGGAAGGCATGGAACGCCAGGGTCCTGAATCAGACACTGAGCTACTGGACAGTGAGGCCCGCCGTCGCATTTTCTTCTCTTCCTCCTCTTCATCCTCCTCCTCCTCCTCCTCTTCTGCTGGAGGCTCCCGTCTGCAACACGGAACATCCAGACAGCACCACCACACCAGCCACCATCATCACCACCACCACCATCACCACCACCAGTCACCAGGCTCACATGGACAGGAGGGTCGCAAGAGAGGTCGTCGGAAGCGCAGTTCTTCTGGGCTACTGCCAGCAAGTGGCTCCCCCAAAAGGAGGTCATTTCCTGGTCTGGGATGCCCTAGCCACTCATCTGGTTCCCCTCTTAATATCAACACAATGGTAAGTTAAGTCAGATATTTAGGCAGTCTTGAGAAGTTGTATATTATGTTTGGCCTTTTGATAATAAATTCATAATGAGGTTGTATAAAGCTAAAGGAGCATTAAAATCCCCAATGTTTGCTATACCTCTACTCTTATTATTAATGCTAAATAAACTTCAGCCAGAGCTTGTTGGCTTGTTGATCTCACTGAATAATTATTACATTAAACACCTTATTTCAAATCAAATGTTTTTTGTGCCAGAAGGCTTTATTTTTTTGTGTGTGTGTGCAACGTTAATTTAGTCAGTGAAATGTTTTACAAAATCAAATAATTATTTCCACTGTAATAATAATATTAATATAATAATTATATTAATAATAAGAATAACGTCAGGAGAGAGATTAATGGATAAGCAGATTATCTTTAAGCCATTTTATGGACAGCATTTGGACAGTCATATTTGGCTAAAAGTTAAAAGGTCTTGGTTGATTCAAATGGTGAAACTTGGAAGGAGAAAAAGAACATAATTTGTGGACATATGTGGGTATTTAGTGGAATTACAAGTGAAATGCACTGTGGGTGGACAATATGTGGGAGCTGTGGAAGGCTAACTAAGTAACTAGGTCTTCTGTGTGTGTGTGTGTGTGTGTCTGCTAGTTACAAAAATGACCTGCAGCTTATAAACAACTTGTGCAACTTGTGTTAAGAAATATCTTGAGCATTATCTGAATAGAGACATAAATAAACATTTTGTTTCGGTTGTTTAGCTCAGGCTGTATGAAGAGTAGGAGCAGGATTAACAAGCTTGTTAATTTCTCTAGTGCAGTAAAGAAATTACTCTGATGTTGTAGACCTGATGTCTCATTTATGAAACTTTAAAATGTCATTTTCAAGCACGCATGCACACCTGTAAGCAGTACACTCTTTATAAATCACACTCTACCTGTGATTGTTCGCAAGCAGATTTGCTGCATGCTCCGCCCACTTCACGCCCATGTTCTACTGTACATGGGAAATGCGAATCACCTCATGCATATTTAAGCTCATGCACGCCAGGCATGCGGATCATTACATTGATTTTTTTCCTTCGTTCTCTGGTTATTTGAAACACAGACATCACGCTGTTGTGCCAGGCCATTGTACACCCACATTTGTCAGTATTATGTCAGCATCACACATACCTGCCCATGTTTTCTATTTATGTAAATAAATTCATTTGCATATGCAATGAGAAAATAGTCAACTGTGTGGATTACAACCTCAGGGTCATCAGTACCTGTGCTTGTTGGTCTCACATTTGACCTAGTTCAGCACATTGCTTCACAGTTAGGTCTACATCTAATCTCATGAGCCAGTCATCATCATGGTCCCTGAACACTCTTCTCATCTAATCTGCCATTGGCATAGTCTTCTAACGATGCCAGCGCATCCAATATGTTATGCAGGAGTGTGATGGAGATCAGCAATCAGAATGACTGTTTCATTCCATCTCCGAATGATGGTGATAATCATGACCACCATTTATCCATTTATATTTCAACAGCTGCAGATTAACAGTGTAGATTAACTTAAAATTTTAATCGGATTATGTTTTATTTATATTTTTATAAATGTATTGAAATGTGACAAGTTAAATGAAATATATTGTGTATGACTCACTAGCACAAGGAATTATCATATATGTACTGATGCTTTTCATGATTTTGTGCCTCCATTTTTAACTTTTTTGTACATACACAATTACAAAGGAGATGGTGTGTTTTTTGTTGCTTTTTTTGCACTCATTTAATCTGCTTAATGTGATAACTTTTTACAATGGGGGTGGTTTATGAAGTAGAATTTTCTGTTCCACCGCTGGACCATAACTAATAATGATTAGATAATTAAATGATTAAAATATGACTAAAACTAATCATTATTTTAGTGCTGAGACTAAATGAATAACCTGTGAAATTTTATTGTATGTTTTACCATGGATTGATTAATGGAATAGAATCTCCTCTTCACCCAAGGTGAACAACATTAATCAGCCCCTGGAAATCTCAGCAATCTCATCACCAGAGCAGTCGGGCCGCAGCCCATGTGAAGCAGACCTGGATCAGCCTCCAGTCCTGAAGAGAGAACGCCCTCTGGAACTCAATGGCTCCAGCCGCTACTCCTCCACACCCAGCTCAGAAGAAGAGGACACCTGCTACCCTGCGGACAGCAGTTCATCACGGTGAGGATGGCGGTTTCTCTAAACTGCTGTCTGGCACCTACAGGCCATTTGTTTGCTCATGACTCTAGTTTTCTTGATATAGCCATTTCTAACAAACTATTTGATTTCCATCTCTTTAGAATTGAAAGGAAAATCGCAACAATTTCCCTCGAGAGCCGAGAGGGCGATAGGGGTAAGAAATGAGAAATGGTTGTAAATTAATTGTTGATACATCGGTCAAAATTGACATCAATTAAATTTCATTAATTTTCTATGCAAATGGTTTCAGTCATGGGGATGCTAATCGGAACATTAAATACCACATCTGATTTTGTTTAATACGTCTTTTTCTAGGTTCTCAGGGTCGTAAATCAGGGGCCAGTAGTGTGAGCAGCGAGGTCTCATCATCTTCTAGCAAATGGAAATCCACCTTCTCACCAATCTCAGATCCAAAGCCTACACCTTCTGATCTTCGCCAGGGAGGCTCTCCTTTTGGTATGGGCATGTCCCGTGGTGCTGGAGGGAGCACAGACTCTGACTCGGACCAGAAGCAACAGAGGAGGGGGGAACGAGAGCGGGGCGAGATTTATGGGAACCCCAAAGCCTTTCTGGGTTCAGATGCAGGTGGCCGCTCAGGAGACCGGTCCGAGAGGCAACAGCAAAAGCAGAAACCTCGAGAGTGGGAGCTAAAGGCTGTTAGTGGATTGGCCAGCCAGAACCTCTTCATCTCTGCTGCAACCAGTGGTGGTATCTTAAGTGGAAAAGTGGGTGGAGCCACCATAGTTTCTTCTGCCTCCTCTGTGGGACAGTTGTTTCCTCTGGGTGGAGCCTCAGTCTTGCAGACCTTGTTTGGAGCGCAGACTTCTAGCCCAGCCACCAGCGGAGCTCCAAGATTGGTCAATGGCCACTCAGCGCTGGGAAGCTTTTCTAGCGCTGGTCTGGCAGGGGGTGCTGCAGGAGGTGAGTTGTCTTCTTGTGTCTTGTACCACTTTGGGTCTATTTGAAGTTAGCAGTCCTGTTGGAGTGTTTTAAGGTAAGTGGAAGT
This sequence comes from Lepidarchus adonis, assembly GCA_037576955.1. NCBI lineage: Eukaryota > Metazoa > Chordata > Actinopteri > Characiformes > Lepidarchidae > Lepidarchus > Lepidarchus adonis. The sequence continues at coordinate 11,002,061 of JBBIGC010000039.1, forward strand.
CCAGTGCTGCTGCTCGGCCTGGCTTTGCCCATGCTGCTTTCTGTGTTGCTCAACCACTAGCTGACTGTGCACAGGTTAAAGCTCCTGAAACAGCCATAGAAAACGGCCACAAATGAAAAAATGAAAGTGCATATCTCTAAATTTCCTCAAACTTGGCATACTTTGGAGATCAGTAAATTAAAAATATTAAAAAATCTTACAGAAAACGTAGAAATTGGTGGCTTTCAAATTCTGGACAAGCAGCTCTCTCTCATTTCTTTGGGTTTTTATTTGCACTTATTGTTTATGATGTTAAGACATTCCTCTGTCAGTATATTTCTGTCTGTAAAGTCTGGCTTTATGAGGTCAGGATTATATGTTTGGTTGAAGCAGATATTTAATGTTAGTGTTCAACTGTGTTGTGTCAGCAGTGGACGCTTTGTTGCTTTACATGTGCTTTGTTTGATTTGCTTGCTGCTATGCACAACCTGGCTCAGCCCCCATTCTCTCTGTCTCCCTCCCTCTCTCTATTCCATCTCTCCCCCTTTCTTCCTCACCCATCTCTCTCATATCTTTGTTTGTCTTTCCCACCTCTGTCTACCTCATTCTTCCCCCTTCTCTCTCTCCT
>JBBIGC010000039.1:11004332-11014507 GCA_037576955.1 Lepidarchus adonis
ATCTGGGGTCACACTGGCCGGCCCCGGGGCCCTCGGCTCCCTGCTCAGTCTCTCTTCCTCCCAGCAGAGGCACACAGACACCAAAACCTCAGGGGCCTCCTCGTTCCTGGCCTCGGGCTGTTCCGTCTTCCCACCTCCACAGGCACAGCATGGCCGCACACAGACTGTCCTGCACGCTCCTTCCCCTCCTACGCTCTCGCTGCCTCCCCCTCCCCCTCTCCTAAATGTTTCCTCCACCACTTCATCCTCGTCTGCCCCTCCCCAGCCCTCCCCACCACGTTCGGAGAGACAGCAGTCTGCCTCCCTCCTAACGCTGCGTGCTGTCCCCACCGCCTCCTCCTGCTCCACTTCAGGCACCTCCCCTGCTTCTGCTGCTTGTGCCACAGCCGCTCCCACTGCGTCCTCCCTTCCCTCCTCATCCACCCGGCCCTTCACCGTCCACTACCAGCCTCACCTGCCACCTCCAGCCACTCCCAGCAGCAGTAATAGTGGGGGCAGCAGCAGCGGGGGCGGGGGTGTGACCTCCTGGAGGACTCTGGGTATGCAGGCGTCCTACACCGCCTCGCAGGTTCCCAGCGCACGTCCCAGATAAGAGCTGGCATGAGCGGGGGGAGGGGGTTAAGCTTGGAGTGTTTTTAACGGGGAAGCTGCTGCTTTGTACCTCTCCCAGCTGCTTTGTCAGTCTGAACAAGGTATGTTGCTTTGCTGTTCTGCTCTTGTGATTAGCTCTGCAGCTAACAGTTGTTACTGATATTGATTTATCAAACATGTGATATTAGAGGTATAAAGTGAATGTGCATGATATGATGTGACCACCCTGCATGAAAGATGCACATTTAGTTCATTAGATCTAATGAAATTGCATTATTTGCGCAAGCTTCTATCACCAACTCAGTTTGACCATGCTCGTGTCATGCATGTTTCCGCAAAATATTGTGGGAATCTAAGATATCAGTCCCAGTTTTGGGAAACAAGTTGTGTACTGAGTGAATTGTTACGCCCCATCAGTTGACTAATTCAACTACAGTTGAAACTGCTTATAGTGACCATGTCTTTCTGGAGGGAAAAGATCATAATAGATTTGTATATTTATTACATGAATATAAAGTAATGAAATAGTCAATAGTTTGTAATTTACTTAATTTAATTGACTCTTACAATAGTTCAAATGTCATTATGTGACCGAGCATTATCAATCCCTGTACACATTCGCACCCTAACCTCCAGGCCACCGTTGCCTTACTGAAAAAGTGTAGTTTTAATTTTTCTCCCTATATTTAAGTGTTTCATCACAATAACTGTGATCATTATAATCAGTTTCCACTGCAATTTAACTGATTTCCATATTTGGTTTTGCTGCTCCTGTTGCTCTAGTTATTAGGAATTCCATCTGTGTGATGAGTTATTTCTTCTCTCATGGTAAATCAAACGAGAAGCTTGTTGATGATCTAGCCTGCCTTCTCTCATTTTAGGTAACTGAAGCAATCTACCTCAACCCAACATAACCTATGCAATGGACGGGTGTGGACCAATGGGCTCTTCTCCCTCACTGGTGCTCTGAAATTAGTTAAAGCCTCTGCGGTAAACCGGCATGGGTATTGGAACTCAACGAAGGTGCAAACACAAACTGGCGTGCACACACACTTGCAAAGGCAGTCCCACTCACAGCATTGTGCTCCAGTCTGGTGAAAGTTTGAAGAAAAAAGGGAGGCACATAGACAAAAATGACAATTATCATTCATAATTTATTCATGTTTTACCCATGCACTGGTGGATAGATGATTTTAAAAATCAATGAAGGATTTTATGCATGATTTAGATGCATCAAATATGTCACAATTGTCCAATTTAAGAAATTGATGGATTTCAATTTTTGAAAAAAATTCAAAATTTTTCGATTTTGAATTCTATTAAAACTAAATCAGCTGAGCTACATGTTGTATAAATTGTCATTCCTGAATACTCACTCTTTGCCGCAGAGGGTATTTCAGCTGTGTTTTTGGTTGCTAGTTTGTCTGTCCTCATGGCTGTGTGCCTCCCTGGTGCTGGAACCTGCTGTTAAATCTAGAACTCCATCTGCTGCACACTCTTAACAATTCTAAGTCACCTTCTGTAGACTTAAAAATAGGGGAATATACTTAAACATTACTTGAAGAAAATCAAAAATTCCAGTTCTGTATTTCAATGTAATTGTGAATTGTTTTGAATAACAAATCATTCTTTAATTCAGCCGCTTTGTGGATAGATAAACTCCTCTACCTTTACACTGGAGAGCAGACCTGTGGAGCTGTTGATTACACACAACCGGTATGACCGTGGAGTGACTTTTAGTTTATTGTGCTTTAAAAAAAACTTTTAATTAGCATTTTTATTTGGGGTGTTCTCATTAGTATAATAAAATTAATTTGCACATGCCCCCTATACATACACACACACACAAATATACTTGCGAAAGCACAACATACCAACACTGAAAGCCTGTGTGTAAATGTGTGAAGTAAAGGAACTAGTTAATCAGGCTACTTAATGTTAGCATGGAAGCTATTTTATAATCACTACAATTACCCCAGCTTAGTTCGGGGCTTGATTTTTTGTTTGTTTGTTTGTTTGTTTTTTCCACATCAGTTTTTATTTTAAGCTGTGTTCCAACAGACCCCTCCCTTTCTTAATTACTGCTCATATCCTAATATTCTTCAAAGATGCTTACACACACAGACTTGGAGCTCAGTGTTGTACATGGTACAAGTTATTCAGGTGATTAATCCAAGACAAAGATTTTTGGTGCTGAAACACTTCTACTCAGAAAAGGTTTCACAATGAACTCTGCCTTTGGACGATCCACTCAAATAATGTTGTGGTGCTCTCTGCAAGGAGAAACTGCTCTCACACAGACACACACACACATGTAGATTTGAAAAACAATCACACACTGGGGAAATGCAAATGTCAAACAAAACTACTGGGCAACTTTCACCTTATTTTCCATTATTCCATTATTTTTTTCAGCTTTTTTTGTACTGTGAATGAGAGTCAATCTCAGACTGTATAATTGTATATAATTTAGATTATTTATCATGTTTCATTTATTGTAATTGTTTTGTTCATTTTTGTGTGTGTACCAGAGCACAATACGTGCGAAATGTGTGTACTTGATTCACATTTTCAAAAAAAAAAAAAAAATCCCATGGTGCTACAATCTGTACAACTCTGGACTGTGCCTATTTATATTATGAACATAAAACTAAAAGATTGATTTTGGGTGCTTTTGTTAACAGGGACTTTTTCTTGCTTTTTTGTGGCTTTTTTTCTGTTTTCAGATATTTATAACGGCATTTAGCCCCAAGTGTGAATTATTGAAGCATGTTTCACTAGTGCTGTTAACAATGGCCGATGGTGCGTACATATATTTGACACCTTTTGCTATTAGTAGCAGAAGACTATTAACTAAAGTTATTTAGGCCGTGCAGTTTCAAGAGAATGCTTAATCAAATTAAAGCAAGAAGGGTAAATGGAAAATAATTATCAAATGATGCGATTCCGTCTCCCGTTGGTGCTGATGTTGAGCAGCAGGTGCTAGCAGCCTTTAGACCTTTCTATATGATTTGACTGGGTTTGGCTGGTGCTATTGTGCCTATATGGCATATTCTTCCTTGAAAATGTCTTCGATTATTTATGGAAACAGCAAATAACTGCAATTCTCTGTTGAGACCATTGCCTCCCTTTTCTGGGTGCAGTCGCGTCACCCAACATCCTTTGTAATACATACGTCATGTGAAACCGGTGCTGCCATAGGAATCAAAGCTCTTTTTTTGAGAGTGCTTCATAAACCGCTCTACCATTCCAGAGTTTGAGCCTGTTGTGTGTATCATGATGAAGTTTTGACGTGGCTTGTAGACATCACCAGTATTCAGTAAAGGGAGGTTGGAGAAACATTGGTAGCCTAGTTAATAGTCAGCTGAGTGCAGGTTTATTTTTCATTGTTTTGTGTGTGGTGTTTTTCTTTGGTGCGTGCGTGTGATCAATGAGAAATCGATCTCACCTAAGCTTTATAGTCACAAGGCTGTTAAATAGACTACAGTGTGTTAACTTAGAAATGTGTAATGATCGTTCTCTGTGAAGTGGAGGCTATTTTTTTATCATGTATGATATTGACCAGAGAAGAAAGTCCATTGTTACGTTGTTACCAGCACTGAAAAGGTCTGTCTATATCTATCTATCTATATAAATCTATTAAAAAATATATAAGTCTTTGTTAATGTTACCTGTTTCGATTTGCCTGTTTGTGTTTGATATCTTTACGACTGTTTTATTGATGCTTTTATTATGACTTAAGATTCAGATGGTTTTTAATACACTTTAGACCAGTAACATGAGGTGCTCTCCTACACTTTAAACAAGGACAATGCAGCTATGAAATGATACACACTTTACTCAATGTGCTAAAGAGAAGTGAGAGGAAAAAAATCAAGCGCAAGTTCGGCTTTCTGTGATGTCCGAGTTGATCTTTTCATTGATAGCTTTGTGAGGGTGACGCAAGAAATGTAGCTGCTCTTTCAGCTGTGTGGGGAAAAATAGCATCAGTCTGCGTAATTAGAATTCTCGCCGTTAATTCGGGTAGTGTATATTTACTCAGGTACATGTGCAAGGTTAGAGTCGTACATTCAAAGCTAACTTGTGTTGGCATGTCTTTGTGATGGAGCCTACTGTGAGGATGTGCTTAGATCCCTCTATAGTCTCAGGATGATCGCTTATTGTTTGACTTCATAGACTCTCAAATCTCAAAGGGAGGATTAGAAACCTTTACAAACCCAAAACGTACACTTTCCGCCATTTCTGCGTTTCTTTACAGGTGGTGGAGCTTTCTGCTCCTTTTCCCTCCGTCACAGTGTCAGCTAGCCTTCTCCGACCACATGCATGTGCGTACTCGCCTCGTACCTGTCCCTTCACTCGAAATGATGAACACGGTCTTTGTTGTATGGAAAAAAAACGGTAACACTCTGCATCGCTGTTATATTCAGGCATTTTCCTTCCATTTTTTTGCTCCACACAGAACGGGATAGGATGATGGTGCAATAAGTCTTCACCAATGTTCTACTCCTAATGCTGTCTTTGGTGCTGGTTCTTTTATCAAATGAAAATGATCAGCTGTTTTAAATTAAGACTAAAATTCTTTTGAATCTCTCAGCTTTGTTATAACTTAATAAAGTGTTTCTAATAAAGCCTTTTGTTTGTTTCCATTCTTTTATCATGTGAAGATAATATTTTTTGGCAGATATGGACAGTACTCAAGGCTGTAGGGCAGTATTTTATTCAATTGAGAACTTTTGATTTCAGTACTAATTCCAGGAGCTTGTTTTATCATAACACCTCCTGACTAATATTGCGTAAATCTCCATTCTACTGAAACAGCTCTGACTGTGGTGACTGTGTTCTGACCCCTTTCTATCAGAACCAGCATTAATATTGTGTATATCAGTAGCTCCTATTTGGGACAGGATTGTCACTTCAGGTACAGTATTGTTCAAAATAATAGCAGTGCGATGTGACTAACCAGAATAATTCAGGTTTTTAATATTTTTTTTATTGCTACATGGCAAACAAATTACCAGTAGGTGCAGTAGATTCTCAGACAACAAACAAGACCCAGCATTCATGATATGCATGCTCTTAAGGCTGTGTGATTGGACAATTAGTTGAAAGAGGTGTGCTCAAAAAAAATAGCAGTATGGCATTCAATCAGTGAGGTCATCAATTTTGTGAAAAAACAGGTGTGAATCAGGTGCCCCTATTTAAGGATGAAGCCAGCACTTGCTGAACATGCATTTGAAAGCCTGAGGAAAATGGGCTGTTCAAGAAGTGTTCTGAAGAACGGCGTACTTTGATTAAAAAGTTGATTGGAGATGGGGAAACCTATAAAGAGGTGCAAAAATTATAGACTGTTCAGCCAAAATGATCTCCAATGCCTCAAAATGGAGAAAAAAAACAGAGACGAAGAAGAAAACTGAAGACAACCATCAAAATGGATTGAAGAATAACTAGAATGGCAAAGGCTCAGCTCCAGGATGATCAAAGACAGTCTGGTTTACCTGTAAGTACTGTGACAGAAGACGTCTGTGTGAAGCTAATCTATTTTCAAGAATCCCCCGCAAAGTCCCTCTGTTAAAAAAGGCATATGCAGAAGAGTACAATTTGCCAAAGAACACATCAACTGGCCTAAAGAAAGATGGAGGAACATTTTGTGAACTGGTGAAAGTAAGATTGTTCTTTTTGGGTCCAAGTGCCACAGACAGTTTGTGAGATGACCCCCAAACTCTGAACTCAAGCCACAGTTCACAGTGAAGACAGTGAAGCATGGTGGTGCAAGCGTCATGATATGGGCATGTTTCTCCTACTATGGTGTTGGACCTATTTACCGCATACCAGGGATCATGAATCAGTTTGCATATGTCAAAATACTTGAAGAGCACATGCCCTTGAAATGGGTATTTCAACAAGACTGGTTCCAAACCAACAAAATTAATGTTATGGAGTGGCCAGCCCAATGTCCGAACCATAATCCAATCGAGAACTTGTGGGGTGATATCAAAAATGCTGTTTCTGAAGCAAAACCAAGAAATGTAAATGAATTGTGGACTGTTGTTAAAGAATCATGGAGTGGAATAACAGCTGGAAGGTGCCATAAGTTGGTTGACTCCAAGCAGTTATCAAAAACTGTGGTCATACAACAAAATATTAGTTTAGTGATTCACAGGACCGCTAAATCCTAGAAACAAAAATGTTTTGAGTTTGTACAGTCAACGGCAGACACTGCTAGTTTTTTTTTTTTAACACACCCCTTTCAACTAATTACATTATTCTGGTTAGTCACATTGCACTGCTATTACTGTAGGTACTGACTACTGCATACCTGAAACTCTCCGCCTAGGAGACCCAGGAGATACAGTCTTCTCAACGCACTAAAGCTCAGATCCTTACACTTGCCTGTTTTTCCTGCTTCATCGGCTTCAAGGACCGAGTTCACGTCCTGCTTAATATGTCCCACCCCCCTGATGGGATGGGCGTTCTACTGAGCCAATGAAAATGTAAGATTTTGGAACAAATGTTCCTATTGGCTGACGAATGCGAAGACTGACTGCTTAGCTGCTAAAGTGTTAGGTATCCGATCTCAGATTCTTGGTTGTCATGTTTTTTTGGTCAAAACCATAAATCTTCAGTTTCAGTGAACAGAATTACAGATGACTTTGGAAACAGTTGAGCCATAAAGACCCAACATTAGGTGATGCTCGATGGAATTTATTTCAGTTGTTGGCTTTTATTGTGAAAACGCCGTAAGATGGAGGCTGATGCGAGGCAGTTGGGTGTTGGGACCATAGGATAGTTTGCACTGTTCATCTTATCAGCATCATTGCTCTAAAATATTCATGGAATAGAAATAATACATTTGTTGTAAAAAAAAAATAAAAAAATGTGGCATGTTTGCTGATTTATTACTGCAGGTTTATGTCCTAAGTGATTCCCCTTCTCAGTTTAAAACGAGTGATCAAAGTGTATTATGCTTTTAAAAAAATATATTTATTATTTCTTTTTCATGGTATCCAGCTCTTCATTAAGGTGGAAGGGGATGTGGTTTAGGACACATTGTGACTTACCATGAGCAATAAAATGTAGCTGAATGAACATATTTGTGTGTAACAATGAATGCAGAAGAATCTGATCCAAGACCATTCTTTTCTGTCTTTAGTGTCTAAAATGACTGTCCACATAGTTTTTGTGTCTCAGCCTGTTCCACCTTAATGAAGAGCTAGATGTGGTTTGAGCAGTTTGAGGGATGTTGTTTTTTTTATTATTATTATTTTTAAATAAAATGACTGACTTCTAGTATTTGTTAGCAATGTGCCTCTTAGCGTCAGTGCTAAGTTAATTGAGACCAATCATGTCTTGGCTGATGGACTACATCTGGTGTAAGGGGGAAAACGGAAGTAGAATTTTGTCAAACCATTTCTTTAAAATGTTCAGCTCTCGAATGTGCCATGAACTGTACTTCAGCCAAAGATGCTGTATTTCTCTTTAACCACAGAAATAAAAAAAAATTCCCACCTCATACGACTAGTAAACAGTTATAGTAACGAATGTTATTTTGTGACTTTTTGGCTGCGTTTTTGTTACTCCATCTTCGGCCTTATCTCTGGCCCTTGTTTAGTACCGTGTTGGCCTGAGCTGCAAAGACCTTGAAAGTCTTCAAAACATTTGCAGCTGCACATCTTCTGAGAGCCAGGCCACAGAGAACAAAGCTCCATTTCACAGCCACAGCATCTACTGGGCTGAACCACCAAGTCCTGTTCCCTAAGGGCCATTACTCATAACACATACACCTTTGTTTGAATGTGAACCCTATAAAATGAAGTTAACACCACCTGCCTAATATTGTGAAGGTCTGCTGAAACGGCTCTGACGATGGTGCACAGCCTTTACAGTTTAAACCCCAGTAAATGATCTATGGGATCGGGCCAGACAGGCTAGTCTTCGCTTGCATCAATGAGCTTTGGGTGCCCCTGACCCAGCCTCTTTTCCTTGGATCACTTTTGGTAGATACTAACCTTTCTAAGTTCTTGGGGAAAATGGTTTATTCCCCAAGAAACACTTTTTAGACCAACACAACATCTTAGAATTTTCTTCAATCTGGGTTTAAAATCCATCACCTTATTAAGGGTTCTTAATGATGTTCTACTAATCACAGACTCTGGTCACAGCTGCCTTCGATACGGAGGACAATCAAAGACTTCTGTCTTGCCTGCAGAGTTGAGTGGGTACTCAGGGTGGTGCTTGGTTTAGGTCTTCTTATCAGGAAGTTTTAGGGTTAGTGTTGGAACTGCTGAGTCCTCTACTGCTCATGTGTGGAGTTCCACAGGGTTCTATTCTTGGCCCTCTTTTCCCCCCCTGTACTTCCTCTTGTATCAATTCTTCGGAAATATAACATTGCAGTCCATTTTTATGCTGATGATAGTCAGATTTATATGCCACTGAAGCAAGGAAATTGATATTTTGCTAATTAACTACTGGAGTGCCTTTCAGAAATTAAGGCATGGAGATCATTAAGTTTTCCGCACTTTAATGAGAGTAACACTGAGGTTATGCTGTTGGGCCGACAGATCGCGCCAAAATACTTAGTGACTTGGGCTTGTTAAGTCAATGTTTGACAGCAGTTGCAACGAACCTTCGTTTAAGGCTTGAAAGGGATCCAGTCTAGCTTTTTTCAACTGAGACAACTTACAAAAGCTAAACCATTTCTTTCTCTGTATCACTAAGATTTCAATTCATGTTTTTACCACAACTCCAATAGACTACTGCACTGCACTCTGGGCTGAATCAAGCATCACTTGCTCATCTACAGACTGTTGCTGCTCGACTTCTAACTGGTATAAAACATCACTCCAGTTTTGTCATCACTTCACTGGCTTCTGCTTAAAATTCTTATGTTTGATGATGTCTTCAAGGCCTCACCCCACAATATCTGCTTCAGCCCTATGTTCTTTCATGCTCTCTCAGGTCAGCAGATCAGTTATTGCTAGTCAACCTTAAAACAAAGAGGACATTTTGAGGGGACCATGCTTTTTTAATTATTACCCCAAAACTGTGGAATGATCTATCGCTGTATATCAGACAAGCCGACTCACTTACTGTTTTCAAGTCTGGTCTTAAAACACACTTGTTCTCAAAGGCTTTTAATTCAGTCTGAGATGTTGATTATTACTGTGACCTATGTTTGTTTCGGTGTTTTCTTTTGTTTTTATGGTTTTGTGTTCTCTTTGTGTCATATATGTGTACAGCACTTTGGTCAACTGTGTTGTGTCGGGTTGGATTGGACTAACTACTGCAGACCTAGAACACTCCAGACGACCTGCCGTTCTGCACATGCTCTGGCTCAGTGATCAGCCATCACTGTTAAGGTTCAGATCCTTAAGAAAAACAGCACATTTACCTCCAAAAATGGACTGGTCACATGCTGCCCAATATACCCCACCCCTGTATCAGAGCCATTTTAATGAAATTACCAGCTGCTCAGTGTTATTCACATTTTTGTCAGTGACGGCTGATTGGCATATCGAGGGCTGAGGGCCAAAAGGGCGTAAGTGACATTTCACCAACTTTACAGGAGAGCCAAAACAAAAAATGAC
>JBBIGC010000039.1:11029992-11058950 GCA_037576955.1 Lepidarchus adonis
TGGTCTCTGACCCAGTATCTAGTGGAGCAGATAAGTCTTTTAACTGAGACTGTAGATCATTGATGACTGTAGTGCAGTTCAGCCTCTCTTCCTGAAGAGACAAAAGCTTGCAGGCTTACTATAGGACTAGTACATTTCATACCCTTGCTGGGTCCAGTGTGCTCATATCCAGTAACTCCATATAGGATTGAAGCGTAGCAGCGACTGAAAGGTGAATATTTTCTAAGAGGAAGTAACACTTCTCCTTAATTTGTAACAAATGTGTTGTGGCCTTTTACTGTAATGGCACTATTCATTGTCTCTCACATTTTCATATGACTGTTTGTAAAGACATTTAGGAAATGAACTTTCTCTATTTCTTTATTATACTATTGTTGTTGCACCATATATTAAAACAATCATCAGAAAGGGTCTTTTTTGTTATACATTGTAACTGTTGAGTTTATTAGTAAATTATGATTTGTTATGATGATAGTGATGTATTGCATATATGTTCAGACGCCACAGTTTCACTTCTGTTCACTATTCAGTGCTAACCATGCTGAGTTTAAATAGAGTCCTTCTGAATCTTCTGAACCACAAATACATCCGTTCATTATCAAAGCATTATCTGCACTTTCAATGTCCATTTACAGTTTACAGCCATTTCTTCACCAAAACTGACAGTAATCGTCTCTTTAACACTGATAGTATGTGATTAAAATATCTACCTGCCATGTTATCTGATGCCGTCTACATCTCATTGCTTTGAATCTGTTCATGCATGTATTTGATCTGTGTTTCTCCTGACAACTGAATAAAAGCAAGCTTATCATTATAATTGATTTTATTATGCTTTTATAGGTGCCAGAGTGAAATCCACAAACAAGAATTCAATCATTGAGTTACTGAATCATGAGAAAGCGATCAGAACACAGAGTTTGTTTTAGTAAAACTATATCTTCATAGTTACACAGTGTTATGAACAAGGCAGAGTCACCAGGTCCTTACTATAAAAAGATATATTCATTATTAAAAAGTTAATTGTTCTTTTTGCTGTATATTCAAATAGACCCGTCCCACTTGTCCTTCTGGCTGGTGAAGTGTTTTCGCAGGACACCCCAGAGGCTGCGTTTGGTTCTGATGGCCGAAGTCTGTCTGACTGTAGATGGTGAAGCTCCTGAACATCCCGTGGTGACCCAGCTGTTATTTCCCTTAGCTAGGGACTGCTTCTTGGGAGCGTTTGCATAGATGTGGAGGGGGAGTGTCCTGCCTGAAGAACTCCTTCGGGTCTCCAGGCTGGAGTCTGTCAGGGGCGTGTTCTCCTCGGCCTTGGCCCAGCGGCGGTGTCCTGTCTGAAAGAAGAGCTCCTCTTCACTTGCCATCTGAGGACTCTGGCTGAGGGTGATGAAGCCGTATGGGGTGGTGACTTTGGCCAGGTGGGGCAGGGAGAGTGCTGCCCTGGTGGTGGGATCATTGCAGTGCTCGCCTTCCATCAGAGGACACGGGATGGAGCTTTCACGACGCAGGGACGACCGCTTGAGGGTGTCGGGGTCAGAGACGCTCCGATGGGCCTTGCGTCCCAGCGCCGGAGATGACCCAAAGGGTGAAGACGACAAAGAGGTGGATGAGGACAGTGAAGAAGATGGAGAATGTGGATGAGGTGAGCCAGTGAGTTCTTCTGTGCTGCCCCAGGTTCCTTCCTGCCTCTTGTTGCCCCTGTTTGTGTCCTCCACCGCCAGCTTGGGGATAGTGAACTGTGGGATGCTGTCTGGGGTCACCACAATACCCCGCAGGCTGTCCCGGCTTGCGCGGCTCTCTGAGCCCATGGAGCATGAGAATGCACCAGACGTGGTCCATGCGAGCGCACGCAGTCCTGCCGCACTGTGTCGGCGTACAAACTCGAAGCCATTATTTGGTGCGTGTTCTCTCTCAGCAGAGCGGCTGAGTGGAGAGCAGCCAGCGCTGATGGTGCGCGAGACGGGCTTGTTCATGTTTCACCAACGGTCTTGAGATGATCTGCTGGTAAGAATGTGGATGGGAAACAGAGACCCGTCCGTCTTTTATACCTGCTCCTCGAGGACCCTCCACTCTTCCGCTTACGCACGTGTGATGAGTGGGTGGGCGCGCACCTCGGCGGAAGTCCCGACCAACTGTGGCTCCCGGATAATGGAGTGCAGGAGATAAATATGGACCCCCTCATTGAAACCAAGTGATTCATGCAAATGACCGTTCACTGCAACGCACCAGATATTGAATTCAGAAAACCACAAACAATGAGGCTGTTAAAACCACTGCACAGCTGGTGGGAAGTTCATAGACTCAGTCCAGACAAGACTGGAACTAGAATCAGTGTCCATTACACAAAAGGTGACCAACATCTCAAAGAATAAACACCCACTAAACACCAGTTACCAGCCTTTAATCTGCCTGTTTCACCACTTCAGTTCCCTCTTACATTTTACATTCTTTCTCCATTTCCATCCATTCATCTATAATCTGCCGTTCATCTACTTTGGTACTGTTTACCGTTAGTATTTACGCTCAATATATTTGATAATTTTCCTCTTTTTCACACACATTCCAAAATAAAAGCACCTTTACATAAATTTTAACACCCTTATACTGTGCAACAGTCAAATTAGGACACCCGATTAAATATTCTCTCAAATTGAAAGTTATTTAATTGCAGGTAAACAACAAAACCATGATTTATTCATTAAACAATAGATATAAACAAAAATGTGTATTCTAACTGAGGAAAAAGATAAGATACCCTGCCCCCTCATAGCTAGTGTTACCCTCTTTGGCTGAAATGCTGTATTTGCTTTACGTCAGTTCTTTGTTCTGGCATCCAAATAATAAAATAAAGCTTAAAAAAAACCTCACCTGTCCAAAGGACATTATTGCAGTCCTGGGGTCTCATTTATAAAACTTTGCGTAGAACAAAAATGTCATATGCACAGAAAAAGTCAGATTTATAAACTGTGAAAATACCCTTTATAAATGGAACTCTACTTGTGACTATATGCACATGGATTTGACACATACTCTGTCCCCTACATGCCCTCGTCAAACCAAACATGGTAAATGAAAATCCCCTCATGCATATTAAGCTTGAGCATGCACTTGCATGAGGATTGTTATGCGCTTCAAAGGGTCGCCACTATCACATGATTTTATAAGAGAAACGATTCAATATATGAACAATGAACAGTTCGATTTTTTTTTTTACCTTACTAAGAAGCCAGCCATCGCATTGTTAAACCAGGCCATCAGGACCAGGTCAGTGTTGCAAATAACCTTGCATTTTCTATTTACGTAAATAAATTATTTTCATATATAGCCCTTATTGCAATGTGAGTGCAGTCAACTGTGCAGATTACATTTAAGAAAGTGGACAATTGCCTTTTGATGTACAATTAAACAATACAATTAATCACAATTAGATTTAGAACAAATGAATCATTTTATTGTTAATTATAAAATATACCTGTCGGCTAATTCCCACTGATAACAGCCAGTTGCGAGGAACCCCAGGCTCATCAGTACCTGTATTTGTACATTACGCGGTTCTGTCTGGTTGGTCTCTTGAACATTAGACCCAGTTCAGCACATCGCTCCAGCGCAGAGATTAACAGTGTAGATTAAGTTAAGATTTGAGTCGTATTATATATGTTACTGATGTATGTATTCACTATTATAAATATGTGACTAAATAAGTGAAATTAAATGTACGTGTATGACTAGCACAAGGAATTGCTTACACAGTGACATTTTTTCCTCTAAAAGTTTGTGCGTACATATACACACATTCTACCATCAAGTTTGTTTCTATAGATTACAACATTTGCATATAAAGAGGCGTACACATCATTTAGGTCCCATTTTGTGCGTACACAATGGCTATAAATGAGCCAACAGGTCTTTGTCTACATTCTCTCTGGCAAACTTCAGTCTGGCCTTGATGTTTATATTAGAGATCAATGATTTTCTTGTTACACACCTCCTATTCAAGTTAAAGTTGTCCAGTCTCTTTCTGATGCAGAGGCACTTTCACATCAACAGTAGCAAGAATCTGCGGTAAGTCACCTGATGACATTTTAGGGTTTTTGTAGGCTTATTTTAGCATTTTGTGGTCTGCTCTCAGGGTAAATTTGATTGGATGGCCAGACTTGGCCATGTTGGCATTTGTTTTGAAAGTCTTCCTAATATAAACTGATTGCAAACTCTTTTATGATCTTTTAAAATCTGATTTCAGACTTAAAAGCTGCTGCTATCTTCTTTCTAAAGGCTCAATGGCACCTTAACATTCAGGAGCCTACCAAACTAAATGTCTGAGGTTTAAATAGGGCAAGCATCCTTAAAAATGATGAGTAACAATGTTCTAATCATGTGCTAATCATGTGTTAAAAATGAGAATAAATATCCATATGTCCAAGAAAGATACAAAAACACACAGACTTTCATAGGGTGCCCTAATTTTTTCACAAGACTGTATAAGAATGTATCTAGCCTTATACTACAGGGCGGCAAAAAAGTATTTGGTAACCACCTATTCTGTGATTTGTACCATTTAAAAAGATGAGAGAGGTCTGTAATGTTCATCACGGGTTCACTTCAACTGTGAGAACTCTTATTTTCTGCACGATTACACAAATAACTTCATTTAAAATCATGGAATGTTTCCTTGATTAAAAAAAACCTCTGTCTTTCACAGTTGAAGTGTATCTATGAGGAACATTACACTCTCTCATCTTTTTAAGTGGGACAACTTGCAGAATCTGTGGCTGACAGAAAAAGTAATTGCAACCCCACTCCACCCAATTGGTCAATCATTACATAACTGTGTTCAATCATGTTTGAAAGTTGAGCTATATTTTATCAGCCACACTCAAGTCTGATAACTGCCAGACCTGTTCAATCAAGAAGTCACTGAAATAGAACCCCAGATAAAAGGTCTCAAAACCACAAACACATCATGCCATTGTCCAAATAAAAAAAGTCTAGAACAAAGTTGACATCTATCAGTCTATAAATGGTTACAAAACCATTTGTAAGGCTTTAGCTTTTATGCACAAATGACGAAAACTTGGAACAGTGATGAAACTTCCACAGAGTGGTAGACCGTCCAAATATACTCAACTCATCCAGAAGGTCAGAGAAAAACCAAAAACAAAATCAAAAGAACTACAGGCCTCACTTGCAGTTATGTTTAGCAAAAAGAAAGAGACTGTGCAAAAATGGCATCAATAGAAGAGTTCCGAGGTGAAAGCCAGTGCTGAACAAAAAGAATGAAAGTTTATTTCACGTTTGCAAAAAAGCATCTTTATGATCCCCAACACTATATTCAACAAATATTCTGTGTACTGACAAGACAAAAGTGGAACTTTCTGGAAGGTTTGTATCCTGTAACATCTGGCATAAAACTAACACATCATTTCATAAAAAGAACATCACACCAACAGTCAGACATGGTGGAGGTAGTGTGAAGGTCAGGGGCCGCTATGTTGGGTCATGACCTGGATGACTGGCTGTAATTGATGGAACCATGAATGCTGTTCTCTACTAGAAAATCATAAATGAGAATGCCTGAACATCAGTTTGTGCCCTGAAGCTCAAGCACACATGGGTTATGCAGTGGGACATTATAGGCGAGCAGAGTTCACAGTGCTTCATTTGATTTGTTTTTTTTTTTTTGCCGGCAGTTCAGTAAATTAACCTTCGTTGGTCGAATTTGTGTATGGAGTCATTCTGTGCACATGGTAGTTTATGTCTGCACGAGTGTAAAAATATAAATTACTCAGAACTTATTACTTATTATTATTTTTTTAACTTTTGACAGAAATCTAACGTCATACAAGCACAGGCCAGAAATGTGTAGATATGATAATTAAAACAGTAAGAATCACTTCTGCATAGGAAAACATTTATAAAATAAAAGGCAATGGCAATATATTAAACTAATAAGTGTTACTTTTCATTCTATTTCACAGCTTATTAGCCTTTAGGACGCTAGCTAAACATCGCTGCAGAAGTGGCAGGGGGTTTAGGCCACGCCCACTTCTGGACAGACGTGTCTTGATTGAAAGCTTTTAAAAAATCTATATCTGAAAATGTGATTATTGTTTCAGATATATAAATAAGTTCTGACCTATGTTGAACTTAAGCTGTTCTATCCTTTTGGTCTCCCGTACTCTAGCACGTGATTGGCTGGTTCATGATCTTAATTAGTACCTGCTAATGTGCGCAGCAAGGGCTATGATTGGTAGAGCGCCATAGCCCGGCACGAGCCAAATGCCGAAATGTGATTGGTTGAGCGCCAGCCTCCCAAGGCTTCATGTAAAGCGCCGAAGCTGCACCTGAGTGAGTGTGTGGAGGAAGCGAGTCCAAAATGGCCTCCCAGTGCAGCAGTAACACTGAGCCTGAGCGTCAACAGGTTGGTTACTTGGTGCTGAGACTGCTTGACTGTGTTTTTATGCAGCACTCATCAAGGCTGACATCTTTGAAATTACACGCCATTGTCGAGTAGCTAGATAAATAACCAGGTTTTTGCTCCATGTAGCTTTACTGAGCCTAGGGTGTGGCGTAGCTAGTTAGGCCTGGCCTTGTGGTGTCTTGTAATGAGGCCTGTCCTTTCTCTTTTAGCAGCAGGAAGCTATTTCGAAGACCACGGTTTCGAAGAGAGATGGTGTTCTTGCTTCCGTCTTCTGTCGAATTTCACAGTTTTGGCCCGTCAGATTTGTGGTGAGTTCTACTTTGTGGTGTTAAGCACTTGTGGTCAAGTTGTCCTTGTTCCTACTGTGTTGTTTTGGGGATAGGTTCATAAGCTGATCAATTAGTATTCACTTTTGTCTCTACTGAGGTGTCTTCTGCCATATGGACGTTCTTCTGACCTCTAAAATGGTGCTAGCTTATCCCAAGGTAGAACACTTGTTACTGCTCATGTGCCCTCAGTCTGATCGTTCACACCTTTCAATGAGATTTGTTGGCAAGGTCTATGGGGTTTGGTGTTCCCATTTCTGGTCCAGTTACTGCTTGATTAAACATGGTGTTTTTTTCCAGGGGTCAACCAACCCTAGTTCTGGAGGTCTGCTGTCCTGCAGAGTCTAGTTCCAATGACGAACTGTAACAGCTTTAAGTCTTAAGACCCCAGTTTGGTCAGATCAGTTCCTTGGTGTTGACTAGGAGGACTGAACTTTGCTGTAGTGTATCTCCGGAACCAAGGAGTTGTACCTTTTTCTGAAAACCATTGAACAGTTTGCTTTT
Organism: Lepidarchus adonis; assembly: GCA_037576955.1. Classification (NCBI taxonomy): domain Eukaryota; kingdom Metazoa; phylum Chordata; class Actinopteri; order Characiformes; family Lepidarchidae; genus Lepidarchus; species Lepidarchus adonis. The sequence goes on from JBBIGC010000039.1 coordinate 11,037,241, forward strand.
GTTACATGCTATTTTTTAATTTTTGTCTAGGTAAAAGTCTGGGTCCGCTCCATGTCTGAAATGCTGTTGAACATAATCTTGTCACTTTCAGGTCCGTGGTTTCCGTGGCTTGTGGTGGCTATTTGGGTTCTCTTCTCCCAGAAAGACCCTCCCCTCTCCTCAAGGGGTGGGTAGTTCTCCAGCTGCACGGCAGTGCAGGACGGGAAAGAAACGTCTCCGGTGGGCTTCACGTCTGTTCCTGGCTGTCCTGCCCCGCAGGGTCCAGGGTCTCCTGGGCTATCCTGTCTGCACCAGTATTGGCTGTTCAGTGTCTCCAGGTGTGTACAAGGGTCAAATGAGTTTTTAATGTGAGCTGTGTAGGTTGTCATGCATCCTCCTTGCCTATGGTTGGGTGTTAACACTAATGCACTAAATCTAAAACTTGCAGGCATTTTTGGCAAAGCCTCGACTTTGACAAGTACCATTTGTCAGGTGCTAACAATGTGTTTTCGTAGATGTACGTTGCTCTCCCACCAAGCCCTGTGGGAAAGGCAGTAAGAGGAAACAGGATGACATGGATGAGGATGATGAGCCAGAGCAGCAGTCTTGGGTGGAGGCTCTCACCCAAGAACTGATTGATGAGGACCCCAATGCTGACCCAGATTATGAAGTATGCATTTTGTTGGCTTTATTGAGGTGTATGAGGGAGGTCATCATTGTGCTGGATACTGGCCCATCAGAACTAGTTTGAGACGCTGCTTTAATCGTGTTCACTGAATATGCTTGAGCTTTCTGTTTAGTCATCGATGTTGATACCAATTTCTTTTCATTGCAGCCCAGTGCAGTTGAGACGGACAGTGACGAGTACAGGTCACACAATGGCACCGAGAGTGATATTGAAGTGGAGAAAGGAGTTGTTGTGATCAAGGATTTGGAGACGGTATGGATTGTGGACACTTAAAAAATTTGTAGGATGGAGTTCTAGTACAGATTAAGTAGGAGTCCTTAACTGATGCATGTCATTCTTAAGTGCTGCAAATGTTTGTAATCAGACCTTGAACCTTCATTGAAGGGCTCTGATAAAGGAGATTAGTGTAAAGTTCTCTAAACCCTTCACTGACTCCTGTGACATGGAGCAAAACACTGGCACCTTTTAAATTTCAATCATATACACAGACTAAGGAATTTTTTTTTTTTTTTTTTTTTAATTTGAATTGTTCCTGAACTGCTTCCAACTCTTCCCTTTCTACATTTTAGGGAATCCTCTCTGAGGCATAGTGCTGGCAGAACTGCTTGCTGGGGGTGTGTCTGCTGTTGCAATGATCAGGTTTGGATTATTTTTAAAAGATTTTACTGACTTCTGCTCATCTTGTAGGTGGTGCCAAGAGCCCCTGACTCGCTCCCCTGTGTGCTTTCTTATTTTGTATGTCCTTCATTGTGTTCAAAATAAAATTGTTTATATTAAGCCAGTCTTGTGTTTTAGTGATGCATGACTTCTCCAGCAGATGGCAGATGTTCACTTACAATTGACATCCTTTTCTGTATTAATGTCTTTGCTACCTTTTAGTGTTTGGTGCATTCTACAAAGCCTGATATCTTAAGGTTTAGGTGTAGTTTAGTTAAACTGATGGGGATTAATTCAACTCTTGCCTTGAACATCTTGCTGTGCTTACAAGTTTCCTAATGTAGCTGCTAATTCTGTACCAGGTTAGAAATTTGTGGGTGTGTAAAGCTGCTTTTCCCTGTTTAGTGTAGACTTGCTATGTAAATCTGCTTGGCACATACACCTGACCTTTTGACTCCTTGTCCCCTTGTTAAAACTAGCATTAAAAATTGAGCAGACATGTTCTCTGCTGCAGCAGTTAGCCTTCACCTTTTCTGCAGTAGTTCAAGGGCAACACCATTCTGCCCAGTCTACTGAGGTGGCCCATAAGAGCAGACACTTAATCTCTACAGTCATTTTAAAGCTTAAATAAAACCATTGAAACTGGAGAAGTAAAATGTTGCCTTAATTTGGTGGTAAGCTGGGTGCAGGTACTCCATCTGCATTTCCTACGTCTGAGTTGATCAGATTGAATACTTGCAGCATTGTTCAGTAAATGTCTGCACCTCCTCTCCCCACCATGTCCTCTTATTTAAAAAAAAAAAAAAAAAAGCAACTCAAAGTTGATGCAATGCAACACTTTTCAAACAATCGGTTAATCTGGTGTTCACGGAGGCCAAGTATCGACACTGGGCAAACATGAAACTAATAGCAGCCACATGTGAAAGTACCTAGTAGGTTCTGGTGATCCTTGCTCTGGTAGGACAGTGAATTGAAGGGGTTGGGGCATTTCATTGCTTCAAAAGAACTTGTGTTCTCTACCTCGTTGATTGGCTTGTCTTCCAAAGCAATCAATTCCGTTACCTCATCGGTCTTTTTGAGAAATTTGTCCTCCAGTGTGTTGCTTTGGTGCAGTCTACCCAAATTAACTCCTGTCTGATTACTGACACCAAAGGATCAGACATGGTCATGTGAGCTGATGCAGTTCACTTAAAAATGCCTTGAGCATGTCTTAATGTAATAAATCCCTAAACAAATTCTTATTTTCAGTATGTCTTTTTTTGCTGGTTGTAAGTAGAGCTTCCAGAAGAAACTGTAGTAAGAGCTAAATGAAGCAGGCATATTTATTAAAGAAACTGCATTTTAACTCAAACAGGCTGTTCATCAGATCAAATCTTGCATGTGCCGTTGATTGCAGTAAGATGGTTGTTTTAAATGACAAGATCCTGAGGGTTATGTGGCAAATGTCTTGGTAGACCTCCAAATTTGTGTGGGGTTTGACTGTCATTAAGCCATTGGCTGCTCCTCAACCCAAACTAAGGCCATTACTGATACTGACTACAGCTTCATAACCATAAGGCAGCATCTTCACAAGAAGAAACATCTTTAAAGGCCATGTCTCCTCCCACACCCCAAACTTGAACTTTGAGAGCACATTCAAAGGTGGAAGAAAGTTTTATTCTTTGGAAAAAAATGTAAACTGCACTTTCCTGATGGTTTCCAATGTTATCCCACTGTAGACGTTTTCTGTGCGGCTCCTACAGTGTAGGAGGCTTAATCATAAACTGGGCTTTGTTTTACTTCAATGGAACAATGGTGATGCAGAGGTGTCAAACGGCAGGTGGCTGTGTAGAGATGTAGCAGCAGCTTCCTTTTGACTGAGGGCCGTCATCTATGCAGTAATGACTGGGCCTTTCAACAGGATGGCGCTGCAGCTCACAACACCCACCTGATGAAGGGCTTCTTCCTGGAGATGCTCTTTTGGACCATGCTGTGTATTCCCCTGATCCAAATAACATTAAAGTTTGGGAACTGATGGCAAGGGAAGTGTTAAATGGAAAAAAAAAAACAACTCTTTCCAGATCGTGGGTGGCCTTCATGCCATCTTCACCACATGGCCCAACTTTCCAACCAGCCTCATGGAGAAAATCCATCATGGTGATCAATATGGAGTGAACAGTGGGGCTACACACTACTGAGGCCTTTTTTGACACTTTTAATTTTGTTTTGGGTTATGGTCTTTTTTATTTTATTTTAAATGCAGGTTTCAACAATTTCCCTGATCTCTATTTATAGTTTTGTGCTTCTGTATCTTCTTTTTGCATTTTTAATTCTTACAATTTATGATCCACCAGTGCAAAATGTGAGTACTTGTAATTTTTCCCTCAGTTTTAAGATTTTGTTCAGGAGTGTGTTAACACCGCTGACAGGTAAAATGAACATTATATTGACACACTAGTTGTTTCATTACAGTGGCACATGTCAGGGTGTGGGACATATTAGAAAACAAGTGACAAGGGCCTTATTGTGACCGAGTCGATGTGTCTCCAACACAGCAGCTCTTCTGGAGAGTCTTGTGTGTGCGGTAGTTAGTACAAAAGTGATCCAAGGAAGGACACCTAGTAAACTGGCAGTAGGGTCATGTTGAATTAAGGATCAGTGATGCATGTGGAGCATAATTTTAATTGTTGCTCATAAAAAACACTGTTTCACCACAGTCAGCATGAGAGGGGCCTACACTATATTAGACAGGTGATGTTAAAGTTATGGCTGGTATACCACAGTGGTACCTTGACCAGGACCTTCCATCCATCACAGTGGCGTAGTTGTTGTATAGAACAATTAAAATGCAAACTGATGTTAACTCATTATATAGAAGAAAACTTTTTTGTTGAGCTTCCTTCTCCGCGCAGATGCCTCATTTTGTATGTCTAGTTGGTTAAGTCCAGGTGCACAATAAACCTGCATAACAATCACAGCAATTTCATCCCACACGCCATTAGGTGCATGTTTTTCTTCCCTCCCTAATTGTGCTGTGAGACTCTGCTTCCATTATGGCGCATCCTGCTCTGAAAAACTGAATATATGGCACAGTGAAGAGGATGTGAGTGGTGGTCACATGAGCCTGATAAGGACATAAAAGCCTTTATACTCAAGGACCCTCCACCCACACTGGACATGGCTGCTGCAGCTCTCGGACTTTGAGCACCTAGGGCTGCATGTTTTTTTGCTTACCTCTCATCTGTAAGATTGCCCTCTTAAAAACATGGTCACGTTCAGCAGGACAGTGACGTGCATCTGTTTGGGGCAGAAGAGGAAATGCCTCATGTGAGGGGGTCATAACGTTGCAGCTCGTGAGCAGTTGGGATTGTATAGTTGCTAAAGAGTGGATTTTGCTTATGGCATTTGGATGGGATTCAGGTTTGACCTTGTAAGCCAGAGGATCGAAAAGAGAAAGGATTAAATGAGGTTGCTTTGGAGGGAAGACAGAATGGTGGAGTGTGTATGGGGGGGTATGGATTGGATCTGTGGTCTATGGGGAATTTATGTCTGTCTGGCTTTTTGAAGTGAAGACAGTTGGATGTAGAGAGAAGTGTGTTTTTATTGGGCCTGAAAATAGCATGGCAGTACAGCAGCAGCACCCATTCTCCTCTTGCACAGACTCTTTACTGTTGACAAGGCTTTGAAAGACACAGCTGGATATGCATACTGAACTGATGTATCAATGATACACATTTAGAGCGCCTCCAGCTCCCACGGCAGTGTTGTATTTTGGGGTTTGCCCAATATTGCAGTGTTATGAACCGTATGAGGTAAACCAGGCTCGGTAACACAACAAACAAAAATTCCAATAGTTCCATTAAAAGCCTCCAAATGTTGTAAAGTGATAATGGTTCCCTTAAGAACTTTAAACTGAGTGGTGCTCAAAGTGGTCCTACATCTAGTGGATTTGTTTTAGCCACATGATATGACAAAGGAAAGGTCACGTTAATGCCAAAATAAAAACCAGACAGCCCATCACTTCCACAAAAGAACCATGGCTTTCAGCCAATATCACCCACTCATCATTGGCTAAAACTTTACATATTGTGGTGACTGTGGGGAATGGGGCTACGCCCTCATTGGCTGCCTCCGCGCTGCTGCTGCACAGAGCATCATGGGGGCAGGGTTCTGGTTGTGTTTGGGGTCGTGTTTGGTGGGGTTTTATTGTTGTGTATAGCGGGAGGGTTTATTTTAGGTTGTGTGTGTTTCGTGCATGGTTGTGGGTGTGTTTGTGAGCTGGTCTGTTCAGCGTGTCTGGGTCACCATGGACGAGAAGCTGTGTCGTTCTGATCTGGTGACCGGGGTACGCTGAACAGATCAAGCTCACCAGGGGTTGTGTTGTGCTGCTCTGAAGCAAGAGGGCGCACGGGTTTCTTTAGTCTTGTTAAAGGCTGGTAAATAAAGGAGATTGGTAGCTGTCCAATTTGCATCCAACCCTTGTGTTTGAGCTTCACTTGTAGTGGCTTGGGGTTTCCCTCCCAAGTATGCTACAATATGAATAAGACAATTACGGTAAAAACTTACATTTTTTGAAGATTTTTTTAAAAAGATGGATTATAATTGTATATCGTTGATACAATGATGCAACATGTACCGAAAACAATAGTACAATTTCTCGCACTGGACTGAATCCAGCTGAACAGAGCTTACAGAAAAAAGTATGTGAACCTTTTGGAATGTCATGGTTTTCTGCATGAATTTGTCATAAGATTATGTGAACTGATCTTCATCTAAGTCAAGGGTATTGACAAACATAATGTAAAATAAAATCACACAAAATATAGTTTTTATGTCTTTATTGAGAACAAAAACAAACAGCTCATATTGTTAGTGGAAAATGTATGTGAACCCTTGGGATAATGGCCTCAAAAATGTGATTGGGATAAGGTGAATTGCAACTTGCACGTTCAAATTAATTGTGATTAAAATGGAGTGAACGATGGGGCTACTCACTACTGAGGCATTTTTTTGACTCTTTTACATGTTTACTTTTTTGGGCTGTGGTTTTAAATTTTTTAAAAGGTTGTTTGAGTTAAATTCAGTTTTCATTAATTTCCATGATCTCTATTTATAGTTTTGTGCTTGTGTTTCTTCTTTTTGTGTTTTGAAACTCTTCTTACAACCATTTATGTGAAGACTTGTAATTTTCCCTCTGTGTTAAGATTTTGTTCAGGAGTGTATTAACACCACTGACAGGTAAAATGAACTTTACATTGACTCTAGTTGTTTTATTACAGTGGCACCGGGTGTGGGTGAAAACAAGTGACAAGGGCCTTATTGGGATGGCTAGGTGACTGAGTCAATGTGTCTCCAACACAGCAGCTCTTCTGGAGAGTCTTGTGTGTGCGGTAGTTAATACAAAAGTGATCCAAGGAAGGACACCTAGTAAACTGGCAGTAGGGTCATGTTGAATTAAGGATCAGTGATGCATGTGGAGCATAATTTTAATTGTTGCTCATAAAAAACACTGTTTCACCACAGTCAGCATGAGAGGGGCCTACACTATATTAGACAGGTGATGTTAAAGTTATGGCTGGTATACCACAGTGGTACCTTGACCAGGACCTTCCATCCATCACAGTGGCGTAGTTGTTGTATAGAACAATTAAAATGCAAACTGATGTTAACTCATTATATAGAAGAAAACTTTTTTGTTGAGCTTCCTTCTCCGCGCAGATGCCTCATTTTGTATGTCTAGTTGGTTAAGTCCAGGTGCACAATAAACCTGCATAACAATCACAGCAATTTCATTCCACACGCCATTAGGTGCATGTTTTTCTTCCCTCCCTAATTGTGCTGTGAGACAACGCTCTCTGCTTCCATTATGGCGCATCCTGCTCTGAAAAACTGAATATATGGCACAGTGAGGAGGATGTGAGTGGTGGTCACACGAGCTTGATAATAGGAAGGGATACCTGAAGACTTGTTAGGAAAGTGAGGTTGGAGTTGTGGACCGGAGCTACTCTGACTGGCACAAACCTCCCCATTGTTTCACACAATAAGAATTCGCTTCTGTGAGCCATGCCTCAGCCAAAAAGAGCTTTCAGAGGATGTAGAATGTAGAAGCACTACATCTGCCGTAAAAACTGCACTGAATATCATCATGGTGGAGAAAAACATCACGATTTGGACCTGCCTTGCTGCATCAGGGCCTTTCCAGCTTGCAATCATTGAGGGGAAGGTTTCAAAACGTATCGAAAAATGTGAGAATGTCTGTATGTAGAAGATGGATGATGCAACAGGACAATGACCCAAAACACAGGCAAATCCACAACAAAAAGGCAACAGAAAAACAAAATCAGCCTTTGGGAATGGCAAAGACAGAGCCCAGCCCAGAGATGGAATGACTTGAAGAGAGCCAGAAGCATTAGAAATCCAAAGAATATGACAAGGCTTAAGCAGTTCTACCAGAGGAATGGGCTTAGAGTCTTCCTGAACGATGTGCAGGTCTGATCCACAGCTACAGGAAGTGCCTGACAGTACATTTGCATTTCATACTGGCGACACATTGGGAATAATCCACCGCCCCCTCTTTCATTCCTCTTTTTGCATGAAAAGTTTTCTCCCATCAGTTGTTTTAATGGAATGGGCTTTGGTATACTAACGGAAGGAGTATGCAGTCTGTACATTCATATCAGCAGTGTGCAAGTGATTGGACGGTGAGAATGAAAAACATATTTCTCTGCATCAACACTTTCTGAAATGAAAAGCCATTGTTCCTTATGTCTGAAACCGGACACGACACTGTATCATGTGTAGCCATGTAGCGTCTGACTAATTTTGAAGAGATTTCTCTTTCAAAGACCATGACTTACATGAAAGGATATATTCTGGATGCTCCTTTGATGTTTTGCAGGATGAGGAGTGCAGTCTCTAGTATAGATTTTCAATCTTCTGTGGTCTACCTGGAGGTACTCAAGCTGATTTCTGCAAGAGATGAAGTAATGCAGAGATGAAGGATGTGGGTTTGTGCCACTAGTGTAATATATCTTTCCTCAGCTCAACCTCAGGAAAGGACTGTGAGAGCTGCATGAAACCCCTCCTGTGACTTGGCCAAGGCCAGTAAATCTCTTAGCACATTTTGGCACAGTCCTTCTGTTACTGTGCATGAATGACCGCAGGTGTCTCACTCAGCCAGGGCACACTGACCTGGATGGTGTTGTGTATGAGGTGATTCTGTCCTTCCTGAAAGCAGAACGTCTCTTTCTCTAACTAAAGGATAAATGTAGAAGCCATTCTGCTTTGATCTTATAATGTATTTTGTGTAACATTAACTACATGGCTTGAAATGTGTCTACAGTTCATTGTTTTTAATTTATAATTAAAGTTTCACAAAGTATCATGGACAAGAAGCATTTTAATCATAATATCAATGTATATGTAACATGTATGTGTAATATTCATGTGTGGAGAAAGCATGTACTCAGATGCTTATATTGCCCCCTTAAGCAAAAATAACAAATTGACAGAAAAATTAATCTCGGACATTGGCTTGCTGAAATATTTGACCACTCATCCATGCAAAATTCCTTCCAGGTTTCTTGCGTGTGCTGCTTTAATTTTTATTTTATTTTATTTACAGTGGGGCAAAATTTATTTGGCAGCCACCGATTTTGCAAGTTGTCCCACTTAAAAGAGATGAGAGAGATCTGTAATGTTCATCATAAGTTCACTTCAACTGTGAGAGACAGAATGTTAAAAAATTCAGGAAATCGCATGATTTTTAAAGAATTCACTTGTATAATGCTGCAGAAAATAAGATATGCAAAAACCTCCTTCCATCAGTGAGAACACTGAGGATGAAACATGGCTGGATCTTCCAGCATGACAATGATCCTAAATACATTGCCTGAGCAATGAAGGAGTGGCTATGTAAAAAGCATTTCAAGGTTCTGGAGCAACCTAGCCAGTCTCCAGACCTCAATCCAATAGAGAACCTGTGGAGGGAGATGAAAGTCCTGCAACAGCCCCAAATCGTCACAGCTCCTGAGAAGATCTGCATGGAAGAATGTGACAAAATACCAGCTACAGTGTGTGCAAACCTGGTGAAGACCTACAGGAAATATTTGACCTCTGTCATTGCCAACCAAGTTTACATTACAAAAGATTGAGGTGAACTTTGGTTATTGACCAAATACTCATTTTCTGCACCATTATACAAATACATTATTTAAAAATCATACAATGTGATTTCCTGGATTGTTTTTTTTACATTCTGTCTCTCACAGTTGAAGTGAACCTATGATGAACATTACAGACTCTCTCATCTTTTTAAGTGGGACAACTTGCAGAATCTGTGGCTGCCAAATACTTTTTACTTTTTGCAACTGATGTTTTCACAAAGCATTTTTACACAAATCTAGGATCAAGCTTCTAATGAGCAAAGAAAGAATAAACTCCCTCAGCAGGAGGAAGAAACCGTGGGAAGAACCAAGGTTCAGAAAGGGAACCCATCCTCCTCGGGTTGCACTGTGTAGCAATAAAAATAGAGAAAACGGAACAAGAACATGAAAGAAAACAAACAAGAAGATGAAAAATGAAAATATTCTCAGTTAATAAAGGTGGTCTTATAGGATGTATAACTTGTATTGTTGGGAGGTGGGCAGCAGGTGGAGCATGTGGAGGTGGCCCACGGTAGTTAAACTAGTCTGAAGATGGATGAGCAGGAGGGTTGAGAATACAGTCCAGCTGGAACCCTGGTGATAGCAGATCATGATGAAAGAAAATCCAAGCCGTTCATAGTGTCCTAGAGCAGCAGTTGATCTAGTTGGTGGTCTAATATGGCTGATCGCTCCACTGATAGCAGATCCGGCCTGAGAAGCACAGTGTATTTTAATGGGCAGAAGGGCAGTAATGATGGTTGATCTTTCTGACTGTATGGGCAGCAGCTCCCCTCTGTGAAGATATTCAGAAGTAAAGGATAAAACAGATTTTAGCACTGAATCAGTTTAAGGGTATGAAAATGAACATGCGGAGTGTGAAACAGAACAGTACAGGGGGTCCTCAACTTGTGAAAATTTGTGGTTGGATTAAATAAAAACGAATTATGCTTGTATTTATATTTATATATGCTGGTAGAATGCAGTTGAATGCATACTAAATGCTTTAAGGTAATGTGCGACCAGCATGAGATAAGCTCATGCAATGTGTGTGATCCTGCTGTTTGCAGGCACGGGGAGAAAGCAGGGTGTTTGCACTGTTTTTTGCTGGTTTTACTGTATTATTTATGTTATATTCACCAATAGTGTTGAATAAGACTTCATGTAGATTGGTGGGTGAGATGTGGGGGTTAATAGTGCACTGTGCTAAGGCACCGTCAGTGTGGTCTTGCTAAAAGTGACCTCTTCAACGCGTTTACTGCTGTGGTGTATGTTGAAGCATTAAAAAGAGCATTTCTATGAGCAGCGTTTCCGTAAATGCTTTACTGTAATATGAGAAAGTTCTTGCATGTTGCTGCCAGTGGTGGCCTAGTGGTTAGGACTTTACCCCTGAGATTAGAAGGTTGCAGGTTCAAGTCCCAGCCTGGGCACCACTGAGGAACCCGTTGAGCTGTTGACAGCTGGTTAAATGCAGAGGACACATTTCATTGTGGTGCACTGTATGTTTATTGCAATTACAAATAATCACTTTCATGAGTTGAAATTTGTGTTACGTTCAGAGGAACCAAACCCCGACATACTGTAACTCGAGAGGTTTTCTGTAATGTCATTGAGAGGGAGCTTGTATGTGACATTTGTGTGCTTTTTGTAATCTGGAGAACCTGTTACATTCTAGGTAAAAACCTACACAATAAAGGATTGCTATAGATGTTAATTTAAGTGGATCATTTTCATTATTAAGGAGAATAACATCTCCAACCATTATTACTCTATCACAATGGACAGATAGTTTGGCTAGAAAAATCACTAAATGATTGTACAGTGTAGGTATGTTGTGTAAGGACCTGATGGCCTGTAAATAGTAATCAATAAGAAAGACATTTTTAATTTGTCCATATTAGTAAGATTAAGTATGAGTATCTCAAAATGATGAAATAGCCTGTTTTCTGATTAATAGCTGTGGCATTTTTATTAAAAGTAATTACACCTCCCCCTCTGCCACTAATTGTGGCATACATTGTTGTATACACTAATTGTATATAGTATATGGTTGTAGCTTGTAGGGGTGGCTTTTTAGTACAAGAATCTCATCAGGTCTAGCCGAAATTTCTGAGAGACATAAAGCAATTATTTCATCTATAATAAGGGCTTTAGCAGCAAGTTATCTTATATTAAACAGCTTTTTTGAATATTTCTACTTTTTCATATGGTTCAGGGAACAGAAACAATTTAAAAAGAATGGACCACGGGTTGCACCTCAAGACACCTAGCAGATGGTCAGTTTAACCATCTGCCATTTCTATAGGGTTAAAAACCTTCCTTTCTTCCTCTGTGAGCCATTCCTTGGTAGATTTGCTAGTGTTCTTTGGATCATTATCTAGTTGAAAAGTCTACCTCTGGTACAGCTTCAACATTTGGATAGGTTATGTTACATCATCTTCAAACAGTCTTTGCTATGATGCAGAATTCATAGCTGAATTTATGACAGGAAGCTGCCCAGTTCCTGAGGCTGTAATATTCTTTTTGGACAGCAAATGTTTTTCCTCTCATACTGGTCCAATTTAGCCGTTCTATTTCTGGTTGTATGTGTATGCACTTATACATCAACAGCTGCAAGAATAACTTGCCAATTCATCTTTAAAAGTGTCAGCCTCATGGAGACTTCTTTTTGCATCAAACAGCGTGCTCTTGAACAGCTGTAGGTGATTTTCTTTCTGTCTGAAGGAATTATTATTGTAAATCTTTTAAAATTCCTTGCCAGAACCACTAGCATCCGATAACTTTTTTGAAAGACTTAGAGAGTTTATTAGATCTTGGCATGATGACACCACTTGCTTCAATAGCAAGAGATACATCTGGCAGAAGCTCCAATCAATGGTGCCTAATCTTGACACCTGATTCTGATTTTATGGACTTATGGTTGTGATAAATGAAGGGTGTACTTACTTTTTTCATGTGGCTGATCTGCTTTGTTTTTGTAATCGATAAGTATGACTGCAAAATGTCAGTTTTATGTGTCGTTCATATTAGTAATCATCCGTAGTGTCTATATACACTACTCACAAAAAGTTGGGTTTTGGGTAAAATGTATGGAAAATGTAAAAAGTTCACACTACAGTGATATTATATCATCAAAGTAGGGCATTTAAGTAGAAACATGCAATGGTGATTTCCTCATCTCAACAATTTATTGAAACAAAAGCCAACAACAGTGGTGAGTAAACCACAATCATTTCAATGCCCTTGAGCATCAATTACAGCTGGACAACAGCATCTTGGCTCATTGCTGCTGAGGTATGGCATCACACTCTTCTTGAAAGGTGGCCCTCAGGTCATTGAGGTTGTGGAGTACATTGTTATGGGCCTCTACACGGTGACTCATCTGATCTCACCTCTCCTTTTGAGGTTCCCCAGTCTTCATCAGCTGTTCCATAATGGTGTGACCTTGATGAACCGGAGCATTGTCTTGATGAAATTAGGCCTGTGTTGTTCATGTTTTTCAGGTAGTATGGTCTTGTCACTGTACCATTCACAGTATAGGGCAGTTCTGTATTGACTAGACACACCTGCCCACACTGTAACACCACCACCACTGCTAAGAGTGGCTGATGCATAGCACTTCCCTTGACTTCTTCAACATCGTTGATGGACATCATTTCTGCTCAATGTGAATCGACTTTCATCAGAGGGCAACACAGGCCCACAGGTCTCTCGTCCAGTGTAAATGCTCCCTGGTCCATGCAAAACGATGACGCCTGTGCCTGGTGGTGTGGTCAGGTGCCCTTGCAGGTCGTCTACCACGCAGACCACACTGATGTAAATGGTTTTGAATGGTCTGGCATGACACTTGGGTTCCTCTTACCTCCCTTAAATGTGCCTGGGGTTGAGTGGCGGTGCTCTCCGGTTCCGCAGGGCACTGTTCACAATGAAGCGGTCATCAGTGTGGGATGTGGCCAAAGGACGTTCACTTCTATGTCTTTCTGTGACTCTTCCAGTCTCTCTGTACCACTGTTGTAACCTGCTGATGACACTCTAAGCTCATTGGCACCTTCTGTCTGAGAACATCCTGTTTGGAGCCTCTGTTCAATGGCGAGGTTTTGTCGATCAATTGTTAGATGTCGTCTTGGTCTCATGATGTCAAAATGTGAGTCGTGTAATAAGGAGAACTGTTTAAATACTAATTCTGATTGAACCAGGAAATTTATTGGTTGATTCATGGATCAAACACCTGTTGTGAATTTTGCTGTTAAGCTCCTTGTTAGAGAACAACTAGTTGTGTAAAAAGTACTGAAACATTGAACAGTTGGACATGGACATTCAAAAGTTTAGGGACGTTCACATTAAGTTCACCTGCAAAGGTTCTACTGCATTTTAGGATCATTCTGAAATTTCACCCCAAATCGAAATATCCTTAACTTTTTATGAGAGGTGTATATGGTATATATCTATAAAAACTTTAATAACTGTAGACACCATATTAAATAGGCTGATATTTTTGCTAATTTCCTTTTGTTAAATTTATCCAGTACCATATAAACATTAATGTGAAAATATAAGCACATCCTATAAAGATGCATAGTATTTGTTACATTGGTATCTGTAGCTATAAACCTTGTTTTTACTGAATAAGTGTGTGATTATTTATGTGATCATATGACTGTCTAGCTGCTGAAACCTTTCTCCTCAAAAGGTTAACTAAAAACCCTGCTGTTTTATAATGGCTTGATGCATTAGTCATGTTTTTTTGCCTGACTGAGGCCACAGCAGGCTTTTATATCCCAGAGGTAATTAACATATAGCAGCACCAGAGAAAGTGCCATTGTAATTGTTGTACAAATTGTTCACTCAATAGATTTCAGTTGTGGGATGGAAGGTGCAGCAGCAGGACAAGATGCTTTAATGAATTCAGCTTTTGTTGGTGCGGTTGCAGATTAAAAGACTAGTCGCTGTCAGACACAGCACCAATAATGGCACAACATCTCTTGTGGGCATGTTGAAGTTTGTTCTGCAGTCTTTTAGGAGTGAAGGAAATAAATCGATGTTTAAAATAACGGTCTTAATACTGTGATGTATTCTAAATGTTGTCTGTTGGTGCTCTTTGATGAGGACTTTGCTTTTGTCTTCGCATGACTGTATTTTTTAGGTCTCAGACTTTGTCCACACGCAGCCGTAACATTTTAAAAACTTAAGTTCAGTTGTTGGGATTTAAAAATCCCATTCACATGAGCAAGGTCCTAAAATATCTCTGTCCACATGTTAACACAAAAAAACCCTGGGTTAGATAAATGGGTTTGTGACTGATTTCTGGAACCAGCCAGCAGGTTGAACAAGGCACCTAACCCCTAACTGCTCAACCTGTATTGATCAGCGCATCTGCCAAATGCCATAAATGTAAAAATATAAATAAATGACTATTGACTTCTAGTGTGTGTAGCTCTAGCATTAAACTTGTGAAGTGAAATTTAGACACCAATCATATCTTGGCTGGGTGCCTATATGTGGGGTTGATGTAAAGTTGTTAAAACACAATGTTGTATCTCGTTGGTCTGGTTAGTAGCTGGGTCACATTTGTTTCTCTTACTGTGTAATCTAGACAATATGTATGGAACTGGAACCTGTCAAAAGCATTTTTTACAGTTTTAATTTGAAATAAAATAGAAACCATCCTTAACAAAATGGCAGTTTGCAATTGAAGAATGACCACAATGAAGCATATAAATCAGAATGTTTATTAATATTCAATTTAATTCAGTTTCATTTATATAGCATTTTTTATAACGGACATTTTACAAATTCCAGGTCCGGGTCTGAGGAACCCACAGGCAACAAATGCAAGGAAAATGCCCTGGAGGAAGAAACCTTGGTAGTAAATGCTGTGGAATTTGTAAATGTCTTTCAGCTTTAGATTCAATTTCATTTAAATTCCCTTGTATTTCAAATCCTCAAATAGAAAAACAAAGATTCCAGATGATTCCTGTGTAACTTCTTCCACAGGCTCGTTTTCACAAGAAAAAGTAAAATAATATCCATAAACTCAAACAAAATTAAAACACAAGCACTTGTTGTGTCATGAAAAATTTAAGTAGAGAACATTTTTATTTTTAAAACCTTGTTAAAATAACCATAAAGTGTTACAAGCCAAATTATTTCTGATTTGATCTGCACAACTGTCAGTCTCAGTAAGATCACAGGTCATTGTCTGGGGCCTTTTCAATGAATTTGCATGCTAACGTAAGCTATGCTAGGTAACCTTGCAATGTGGCTGCTGTGACTGCGTTTTGCTCATATTTGGAAAATGTGGAAGAGTTCTGGGTGTGTTCTTTTTAGGGAGCAATACCTCAGAATCAGAAATGATCATCCTGCGTATAATTGTTCATATTTTCTTATTGACCTCTGCATGTGGAGTGTATGAGGTGTTGTAGCATATTCCGCTATTCCTTCAGTGAAGTCACCTCAGATCAAGCTGTTAGTATTTGCTGGCCTGGAAAACATTTTATTTCCTGCATTGTTGACAACTCCAGCACTGAATTTAAAATCAGGTTAGTGTAGACTCTTCGCTACTGTTTGTTTGCTTTGACTATAAATTCGGCATTTGCAGCTGAAGTCCTTTGTTGGAGTCGGTTGTCTCTCAGTGTGAAGATCAAAGACTGTGACATTGAATAATAAAAAAAAGCCAAAACACAGCAAAATATAGTGAAGTTGAACTGGGTAGAACTTAAGAAGTAGCTATTAGTGAAAGTGAAGTGACTATTTGTATTGGTGAACACACAAAATGCACCACAATGAAATGTGACCTTCATTTAACCCATCACACATGCATATGTGGAGCAGCAAGCAGCTATCAACAGCGCCCAGGCAGCAGTGTAGTGCGCAAGGGTACGTCTGCGGTGCCTGGGCTCGTACCTGTGGTCTTCAGATCCCAACGGCAAGGTCCTAACCACTAGGCTCCCACTGCCAACATTAGAAACCTTAACAATCACAACCATGACTTTGAATCATGAAGAAAACGTTCTCGTTAGTTCAGGAACCGGATAAAAGATTAGCGGAGTGGAAGAGAATGGTGTAGAAGGGTTTATCACAAGATACAAAGAACTGGTAAACCCTGTGAATGCGAATGAGAAGAAGAAAGCAAAGAGAAAAAAGGAAAATGATTGATCAAAAGCCGTTTTTATGTAAAACATGGTGACATGAGTGTGTCAGGGGCTTTAAAACCAATGGCTCAACCCAGTTAATGATTCTTCACCTTGCAGTAGGACAATGACCTGAAACATACAGCTAAATCAACTTGGGAGTCCTCAAGGGCTGAAAAGAGGAACGTTCTTGTCTGGTCAAATCAAATCATCTTACCCAAACCCTTGTGAACATACATTTCATTTAGAGTAAAACAACTGAAAGCAAAACACCTCGGAAACAAGCAGGAACTGAAAAATTGGACCTTTCAGGCCTGGCTGACGATACACAGCTTCCCAGTTACAGATTTCAGGCAGTTATCAGGTGAAACACATTAATAAACATGACAGTTTTGTGTAACAGCTTGTAAATTATCGAATGACTTTTGACTTTTTGATCTTTTTAATTGGAGGTAAACTAGAAACACTGTATAAATTGATGATTCATATGATTCTAGTGATATAAACCACAAAAACCTAAGACGTTCTGCAATGTTTGGTGACAGACTTGGGCCCTGAGACTCCACCATTTCCTAAATGTTCCATTGGCACATGGCCTGCATTACCCCTGGGTCGGGACGCTGCTCTCCAGACATAAAGTGGCTCTCGAGAATTCTTGATGCTGAAGTTTCCTCCTACTTCTGAGGCACAAATGACAAGACAGCTCTGCTAAGTGCACAGATGAGAGAAACCATGGGAGATGGCCTCCATATTGCTACAATCAAACTACCACAGCACAGCTAAAGAAAATATCTTTATCTGTTATTCCATAGTTTTAAAGACGAAGGGAAAACATCTGAGGAAATGAGAACGATTTTTAAAAAATCGTGAATTATTCAAACAATTTAAAGGGCAGATGGTATTTTGAAACTGTGTTTGAAAAAATAAACCCTGAAGTAAATGGAGCTTATTACACTTTATTGTAGCTTCCTGGTACAATATGAGCTGAGGTGTCGAACAGTGTCCCAGTGGCTGAGTGGAGTAGCTGTTCTGTGCCTGTTCCAGCCCACAGCATCTCCTTATGTAAGAGGCGTGGGCTGTAGCCTAGCAGAAGCGGAGCGGAGGCTCAGACGCTGGGGTTCCCAGCAGCCTCGTCAGCTGCAGAACCACACGCTCGCAAAGCACATTGACCTGAGGTAAAATACCATCGAACCGCACGCATGAAACAAGCCGCGTGGGCAGCGGAAGAACAGTATGCCAAATCGGGTTATTTTTATGATAATACTCCTCATAACACTACAATAGGCCAGTTTTGCAGCAGTCGGATTTTACTTAGTACAACTACCATTAATGGATTAACTTTACTCAATTACCCATTCAGATATGCATTCTATAGAAATCAGCAGTGATTAGTTCATCGGTTTGCATGCTCATAACAACTATATTCATTTAGAGCTCTATCAAATTAAGAACCAGAGCCTCCAATGTCCAAAGATGTCTTTTTTGTTTACTTTTAACAAATTATCTTTGAAAAGCTGTTCTTCTTTTTCTTTTTCCAGTAATGTAATACTTTGAAGACTATAGATTATAGATTGTTATCATTCACTTAAGTCCATTTTATTGTTTTGCCACTACCTGCTACTGCACATGTGATGGGTTAAATGCAGAGGTCACATTTCATTGTGGTGGAGTGTGATTAAGACAAATAGTCACTTTCACTTAATAAAAAAAGCTGTATTTCATTAATATTTAATGAGTATAATTGGTAGCTGTTGCTCAAGTCCATCATTCTTTGTGGATAAATCTAGACATAAGGCAAATGTACAACTAATAAGCCACGGAAATAGGAACCGGTGCTGCTGTCAGTGACTCGTGCTGATTATTTACTTAAGAAGTGACATTTTGGACAAGAACGCTCTTGAAATGGAAAACAGTTCTTCATTTGTGCATTTCACACAATGCTCTCAGTCTAGCGAGAATGACAAGCGGCCATTAAACCAGCGCAGTCCGCCGCAGGCTGAATGTGCAGAGATTGGGCTACCACTGCTTTACTATTCCATACTCTCTTTGAATTCTTGCCAGTGGGCACACCCACACTCATCTTTACTTTTCGTACAGTGCACAGCACGTGTGATGATGTCCTCTGAGATGCCACACGCGTCAGTGCTCACATTTATTTCCCAAGTAGACGATGTGACCATGGTCCTTTTTGTTTTTCTATTTTCTTTACTAAGTTAGTGCAGGAGAATCATTGCTAAACTCTCTCTGTGCTAAAAGCTCGTATGGTAATCATGTATTAGCTGTAGAGTTCTTCTTCTGAGTGGAAAGGCATGTAGTAGATCAGACTGCTGACAGTATGTACAATGCATAGACCCTTTTCTATAATGGCCAGTCTGCAATGGTCATGTACTTACTCATACAAATATCCCTGTGAATTTGAACTGTTTTATTCATAGGTGCCATTAGGCCGCCCACACAAGCTTCTTCTCTGAATCTGAATACAGAGTGGGTGGTTATTGTATGGCATTGTGACATTAGATTCACAACTGCCCTCTGCTAATGCGCACACACACTTTCCCAGCAGAAGAGCAATTTTAATCAATTTTGAGCCCGCGCAGCACTTCTGTACATCTGGTCCATGTGATCTGGTGCTCGGATCCGGACAGGAATGTATGACTGAGTCATAAGTCTATTGTGTTTATGTAACTGTGAATTATCTGTGCATATATTTGAATTGAAATGTATTTGCTGCACGAAGGCCCGTTTGCCCCAGAATTGCTGTCTGAATGGGAGGGGAAGCCTCCAGATCAATGTCTCCATCTGAGTTTGGTTAACTTTAATAATGCATATCTGTCTGCACAGACAGCACTTCGCTTTCTTCCCCAGTTGCAAATTGAGTTTTGGAATGAATAAATTTTTCCAAGAGAAAGTGATCCAGCTTTAAACAATGTGCTTTCTGCCTGTGAGCTGCACGACGGATATTGCCAGAGGTTAATGCTGTTTTGTGTCTAAATGTGTGGAGAACAATGAAAGTAATGCTATTCTTAGACAGACCGTTCCATTCTTTATACGCTGATATTACAGCATCCTCTGGCAATTGTTTGCTCGCCTCATTCTCTCTCTTTCTGTCTCTCTCTCTTTCTCTGCGGCTGAGCGAGTCATCCTCTGCTCTGACACTCAGCAGTAAGTAAACAGCCCGGATCAGGATTCGTCCTTCCTCCACATTATACAAAATTGCTGACAATCATAAAGCCCAGAGACTTTGCTGCTCACAGCTAATGACCCATCAGGTAATCTTCTCTCACTCAGGGATGCTGGTTCATCTGTAATGGATTCTTTTGTGTTCTTGCTTTTTGTGTGGTATTTCTACTTCCTCAAAAGCCTGCTCGCTTTGTGTTTCTCTTTGAATTAGTTGCTCCGCGTGATTCGCCACGAATAGTTCTTTCCCATTCGCTTAAACTAGATTTTTTTATTTTTATTTTTCTAATCTGCTCACTGTTCTTATCCTCTTTCCCCTGAGCCTTTGTTCACTTTGTGACAACTTGGAAATTGGGGTCCATGACCCAAATGTGCAATCCTTCAGCTTTAGGCTTTCTGCATGCTGATGTTGGCACTCCGGGTTTTCTTTTTCTCGAAATCAAGCGCTTTCTTTGGTGTCAAATTACGTGCGACCCTGCATTTTTCTCCAGTTCCCTCAGTAATGCTTTCTTGCATGTGAACTCGTAAGCGGAGAAAAAGTAAGGAGAACTAATCGCCATGGCAGCTGCTCTGAGCCAGGCTTATGATAATCAACAAAAAGGATGAAAGTGCAAGCCAGTCTCTGCCACTTGGAAATAAAACAGTTCAGTAAGTCATAATCTGGTGAGCATTTCTCATATTTATTACATTATAACTGATATTACTGAGAAAATGTCTTATGAGGAGATACTACATCGTAATTATTAGATATTAATTCATTATTATGAATGTGTCAAGCCATAATTATGAGACATATTGTTGTAATTCTGAGATATAAGAGCAAATCATTACTGTGATGAAAAATCATCATTTTGTTACTAGGTCACCATTAGCAGAAACATTCGTACTTAAATACCAACTCATTATCATGATATAGAAAGTAATAATTTTGAGATGCACTAATAAGTGGTGTGGGGTAATAAGTGATATTAAATCATACGAGTAGCTTGTTGTTATAAGAGAGAAAATTTACAATTGTCACCATAATGCTGCCATAGTAATAAAAGTCTTAATTAAACTCTCAATATGACATAAAAATGAGATGACCTCATAATTATAAAAGTCATTATTATCATAGTGTTAGGAGACATTAGTCAATTGCAGTGACATCTTTCATATTAAGTTACAAATAGTATTTTATAGTTATAGATATTAAGTCATATTTATGAAAAATGATCTTATTACGAGATAGACAACATGAAATACTTTCAATTTCTATTATGGGATAAAAATGAGTTAGTTTGAGTTATTAAGCCTATATTATTGTTACAGTAGACAAGAAATGCAATTTCATATTGTTTAGGGAGTCCCTCATCTCTGCTGGGAATTGTTCAGTTTATGGTTACAGTTAAAAAAAATTGAATATATTTCATTTAAATTATAATTTGGGAACATTTCACTGGCAGGATGGAAAAGGGCCTGCAGAAATCATAATTATGAGTTAATTATAAGCGAATAATGAGAAATGTTCTCTTTTGTGTGACTTACTAAATGTTTTTTTTCCCATGTGGTGGAAAGAGGCATCCATTCAAAGATATACAGCATCTCTACAAATCCACTGCCGTGTGCTTTGTTTGGCCTGAGATGACACCACTCACCGCACCACTGGGAATGTGATTAAGTGATCTGTCTCCTTGTTAGAACTTCACTGTAGATGGCATGACAAAGAAAGCACAGAGCCAGCAAAATCCATCCAAATTAGGATTGCATTCTGCATATTGTTATATGTTTTGCTGTGCAGTGCAAATCACACTTATGGTAGTGAAATATTTTCAGATGTGTGTTGTTGGGACAGGAGTATGTAAAAGAGGATTGACGGCCATGTTTAAGCTGGTCATAAATCATGGAGCGTGTGTGTGTGTGTGTGTGTGTGTGTGTGTGTGTGTGTGTGTGTGTGTGTGTGTGTGTGTGTGTGTGTGT
>JBBIGC010000039.1:11088983-11108101 GCA_037576955.1 Lepidarchus adonis
TATACATTCATATATATATGAAATAAAATAAGAAATAATATAAAATAAAATAAAAAATAAAATAAGAAATAAAATGCCTTTGAAAAGTTGCTCCATTGATTAATTCTCTTTCCATGGAGTCTTTGAAACCTGTTCACTACCTACCTATAATACCCACATATTTTAAATGGCAGCCTCACGAGTGTTGTTTTTACCATTTAAACTTAGACAAAGTAAAAAGGATGAGGATTACTTTCATTCCCCAAGCGTGTACATCTTCATTAGCATGTATTAAATAACAGAGGCCTCAGGTCACCTAAGAAGCTTCAATCTCTTGGGTTACTCACAGTTTGTCTCACCATTGACACTTCTCTTCGATTTAGAGGATGCAGGATCAAATGCTGTTAGTGGTACTTATTGACGGGGACCCACAGACGTGACCCAAGGTAAATGAATAAAAGTCATAAAGTATATGAAATGTTCTCTGACATTAATATAGCTAAATATAATCTGTTAATATAACTAAAGTGATAACTCAGACTTTAACTTCACTTTGGATTTCACTCATGTAATTTTTGCTCTGACCAATTGTCTTTAATCCAATGACCAAAACGAAAGTGACTATCAAAATAAGAATGAAAGATATAGATTGATCAGAAAATGGCTACAAACATAAGAAGAGTGAGATAAAGGAGAGCTCTGAGGAAGCAGACACTGAAAACTAATTGGGAGGCAGCGGGATGGTAGGCAATAAAAATGGGGGAAAAATACAATTTAATATGTTCTCACACTGTCTGTTCAGCAGAAACACATTTTCTCACATTTTCAGTGAGATGGAAGAGATTTGTTCATGGTTTCGCTCCCTGGGTAGCAGTCCTTCTGTGCAGTACACCGAGTTAAAAAATCAACTGGACGAGGTCGTGTAGGTTATTCCCCTCACCACCCTTACGATAGTGTGTCCCGTTGAAGTTTGAGCTCCCCTACTGTAAGAGGTCATTGCTTAACTCTGAGACTCACTGCATGACCGCCACTCAAGTTCTGTCCAATTCTTTCATGAATCCTTGCTTCTAGCAAATCAGTTATTCTATGGAATCTTCATGGTATAGCTTAGTTGACGTCTCCAGTTGCGCTAGTTGCCATGTACGTTTGTGCTCAATGCAGTTCAAAATCATTGAAATGAAAACAGTCTTAGCAATTTCCAACTCTAGTCAGAGGTGTCTGCTTTGCCCCAGTAATGCAGCCCTGAGTATAGTGTGTAAAGCAATGAGCATTACATTTCTAAGAGTGGGTAATTGGCAATTGGGGGAAAAAAGAAGGGAAAAGGGTATTAGAATCCAGTCAGCAAGGGATGATTGAGCTCAGGCTCTCATGGCGGCTTAATGACTTTAGTTAATAGTGTTTAATTGCTTTTGCTCATCTGTAAGCAATGTGAGCCGTGAATAAAAGGAGGCAAAATACCAAAAGCCAGGCCTGTGAACTGCTGCTATATTCAGAGATGGAGCAGATATCAATAGTTTCCCTGGGGAGTCCATTGTCCCTCTGTTCATCAACTGTTAAAGGTGCTTTGTGAACCACTAAATTTAAAGCACTTTGACTTTGTTGATTCTAGTTAGGCAAAGGCATAATGTTCTTTAGCAAAGTTAAAGAAAGTCAAAGAGTAAAACTCTTATTTTATGTCCTTTTATGTCCCTGAGATGTTCTGGAACAATGCACAGTTTGCAGCGGTCAGTACAGCTAAAAGCTGAAAGTACAGGAATATTATGGACATAAACCACTAAAGAAAGCACATCTTTAGAGGACATGTGAATGTGGCTTCATTATCACACTCTTTGAAAAAGTCTGGTCATGTAATACACTATGTACACATACATAAATACATGTAAAGTACATAATCAGTGCCCTTGGAATTGCCAAATATACATCACTATCTGCTATTAACATACTTTTTAACACTATAACTTTCTCTGGAACTGGATATATTCTGCCCTTGTCAGAGTAGGTTGAGCCAGTTCTCATAAAGCTTCCAAGCTAACAGTGTAACACTCCAATAATAAAACAGACCTTGAATTACTTTTCAGGAGTTACTACATAATTAAGGTAATACAGTATCTCAAATGCAACTATAACAGTGTATAAACCGCTGGCAATAAAAGTGAGTACACCCCTATGTGGCCACCATTATTTTCTAGCAAGGCCCTGGCATGAAATTCACTAGCACTTCACAGGTTGCCACTGGAATCCTCTTCCAATCCTGTAGTCGATGTTGGAGATCTTGCACTCCACCATCGTCCATTTGAGGTGCTCAGATGCTCAATAGGGTTTAGGTCTGGAGACATGTTTGGCCAGTCCAGTACCTTTACCCTCAGTTTCTTTAGCAAGGCAGTGGTCATCTTTTAGGTGTGTTTTGGTCATTATCATATTGGAATACTGCCCCACGGTTCAGTTCCTGAAGGGAGGGGATCATGCTCTGCTTCAGTATGTCACAATACATGTTGGCATACATGGTTCCCTCAATGAGCTGTAGGTCCCCAGTGTCGGCAGAACTCGTGCAACCCCAAACCATGACACTTTCACCACCATGCTTGACTGTAGGCAAGACACACTTGTCTATGTACTTTTCACCTGGTTGCTACTACACACGCTTTACACCATCTGAACCAAATAAGTTTATCTTGGTCTCATCAGACCACAGGACATGGTTCCAGTAATTCATGTCCTAATTCTGCTTATGTTTGCGGGCTTTCTTGTGCATCATCTTTAGAAGAGGCTTTCTTCTGGGATGACACCTATGCAGACTAAATTGATGCAGTACAACATTGTATCAAAGTGTCATATCTTCAGTGTTGTCCTATGAAAAGATATAATAAATTATTTACAAAAATGTGACCGGTGTACTCACTTTTGTGAAATATTGTACATAATTTAAACAACGATAGTAGCTTCAAATATTTAATCTAGTGCTGATATCAAATACAATAATGCTAATACCCTGCTGACTTGGTGCTAGATTAGCACACTAGAAATTTGTGCCATCATAGCTTTTTATTAATTTAAATTTCTATAGTTTTCTTTTTAAAACATTGCCAAGTAATGGCAGGCATTTTTGTGATTTTATAATTTCACGGGTGTACCTGGCTGTCACTTTGTGTTAACTTTTGTGTTAATTCCATGAACACAAAATGTTCATAGAATTAACATGTTCAGGGCTGTAATGGGGTTTCTGACATCTGACATTAGTGTTTCTCTTGTGCAGTTTCAGGTTTCTGCTGACAGATCATATAGAAGCTTCAGCTCACCAGCATCCAACCTTCCCAAAAGTAGAGACTGTATAGATTTTTATTTATCCACACATTTCTGTCATGCTAGGATATTGTTAGCATTTTAAACTAGCTCATGATTCTATATTCATCTCAACAACAGGGGTATTCAACACACAGTAGGGGGACTCTGGAAGAATCACAGTGTTAGACCTAGTCAAACTTTAAATTGCTGATTAATTATGAAAATGCTATCTAAGTACATAGATCCAGATGCCATTGGCTAGCATTAGCATTAGCTTGCTCACTGGCTCACTGGCTCACAAGCGGGATAATTGACCCAGCTGCCCACTCAGCTCCTCTAAGGCATTTTCCTAGACATATTCTATAATTCAGCAGTTTTGTGCAAGTTAATTACAATGCTAATCATTTACAATTAGTAGTAACTTTTTTTAAAGTAATCAAATGACTTAGATCACTGCACAGTGCTGTTTAAGCCTGACTAAATAAAAAGAAAAAAGGTAGGACAACTCTACCATGGCCATCTGCCACACAAGTTCTCATGCGAGTCTGTGCTGCTGCACTGAATGTGAAGCTCACCTTCAAGCTGAAAGCTGTAGAAAATGTAACAAATGTCTGGTAAAAATGACAAAAACTGCACAACCCACCCCTGTTGCAGAGAGAGATTTGCACTCTGGGAGATCTGAAAAACCTCATTTGGAAATACTTTGGTCAACTGACAGCACAATTGTGGAAGCTCATGATAAAGCCTTACCTAAATCACACAAAGAGATATTAAGATGGTTAAAAGGAATAATTTGAGATCGTATTTGGCCAATTTTGGCAGCACACTTGTCCATTAATATTTTCACACAAGGCAAAAGTAATAAGTACTTTTAAATTTGAGTAATCATGATTTCACTGCTTAATTTCAAATGTCTTCTTTCTTCTTATTTGAAATTTTGTGCCCAAAGTAGTGAAAATACAGTGATGTGTTACTTTGTAATTATAATAATTTTATATAATCCCACAAAAATGTACAGGAATAGAATCATATTTTGTGATAAATCGTGAAAGATGAATTATGGTTGCGAGCAAACGTTTTTTCAATTCATGAGATGGAAAGTCAGACTCTACATAAGAGTGACTGAGCATGACCTCATACCCTGTTCCCATGCCAGTCTAACTGATCACCAGGCTCCTCCCCAGGCAGTACCCAGGTGATTTAAAGTAATGCTTCTTGACAAACATCGCATGCCAACAAAGGATATACAGTACGTCAAGCTTCTGAACCCAGACTGCGGAAGGCATTCTCTCTCTGTTGCATGTCAAAGCAGAGCTGTGCTCTTGTTGTTCCTACTGTGTATGTCCTCTAGTTTGTCTCCTACAGTTTCCCCTGCATGCCAGCAATAACAAGCCATCCAGATCATTCTGACGGAATCAGTTATGTAACTCAGTCATCCTGTGCTTACATGTAATTGGCCCCAAGAGTGAAACTCCGTAATTGACAAGGACGGTAATGGGCATCTTGAGGAAATCTTGATTGGACATTTAAATCCCAATTAAGGTTGTAATGAAGCATTGTGTGTTTTTAATGTGTCTAGCATGGTGATTCAGCGCTACTGCGCTCCCACTTCAGCCTAGTAAAGCTTAGTTAGTTAATGAATGTTATTTGGATCAGGTGCGTTGGAACCGTTGGAAGATACAAAAATGTGTAGGGCCCTATGAGACTCTACTGCCAGGGTTGGGAACCACTGGTTTAGATTATTAAATCATATATTTCATTTTCCTATGATTCAGTGTGCAAAAATGTAATGCTAGGCTCTTATTATCTGGAACCAAGCCTTTTTAATTTGTGTTGCTTCTGTATACCCAGGCTATAGCAGACTTAGAAGGAAATAACTTGCATTCCGGGCTCATAAAAGAGTAACTGCAATTGCAGTTCATATCCAGTAATTGCCTGAATGTTTTTAGAGCAGCTACAGAAATGACAAGTGCTCTAAACACCATGCTATCTTCTAATGTCTTAATGGTCCTTGAGAAAACAGATGAAGGCTTTCCTCTCTATAACAACTTGCATTCTTGTACTTCTTGCAGAGAGCATGTTAATTTCAGTGAGCTGCCGCCTGCGCCCGAATGCCAGGGGTGCTGCACATGGCTGGCCTACTTTTGGACCCTGCCCTTATGTGTACTGACAACAGTGGTGCTAGAACTCTGGCTGCCCCGTGCAAGTCATTAAGTCTTGCATAAACACCATTTGACACCGATCTTGTGCAAATGGAATAGTCGACTATTTTAAATGCCATTTACTCTAGTCAATTGACGATAGCAGTTTGATATTTTTGAGGAATTTGGTTACTCAGGTGTCATGGACATTATTTGAGGGAATGATTTTAAATGGAATTAAATGCCAGAGGATTGAAAGACATTGTGAGAACAGGTAATGTGTATTAGTCTGGATCACGTTTCAGCAGAGAGTGACACTGCCAAGTTTTTGGAGCAATAGCTAAAGCAGACTTGGCAAGCTTCACTGACCTTGAATGTGGAGGAAACGCAGTTTATTTTAGGAATTACAATTTGTTATATTCAGCAATTAGAAATTCTTGCCTAAAATTTTCAACAAAAAAAGATTCCATTTTTTGTCTGAAGACGATATTCCAATTTATTTAGAAAATCCACAAGATTCATCACCAGAAAAGTCATTTACGCATTCCTTTTAACCGAAAATGACAATGAATATTTTTGGTGACACAATAAGGACATTGGAGCATTTTTCCCATTGAGAGGTTGAATACAAAAATACAATATACAAGAAAAGCCACAGAAACACCTATGAGTTTATTGGATTTTATTTGTGAAAAGAGATGCACTGTGCTGTCTGTGCAGTGACATATAAAAGGATTGGTTTCTTAAAATACCTTGTTATCCGCCAAAATGACTTTGAGCAGAAAACAAGGAAAATACAAACGATTGATTTCTTTTGGAAACCTCCTATAAATACCCTGGCATGTTTCAAGGTATTCATTTGTATTTTCTGAACCCCTTCCTCATGTCTGTCTACTCCAGTTAACCTCTTTTCACAGTAGCTATAAAATGCACGTTCTGCCTGTTTTGTTGGTTCCTCAGTTGAACTGTTTTTCTTTCTCCAGTGAAGTTAGTTCTTCAATGGAATATATTTGTGTGTTAAAAATGTGCATGATTCACAAAAACCCTTAAATAAATTGAAAAATATTCTTCCACATGCATAGACATTGACTACCACACGCAGAATTAGTCCTAGTGCACAAATTCAACAATCGAAGTTAATTTACTAAACTACAAATGAGAAAAAAACACGTGAGAGGGAAATTGTACCATGTGCGAAAAAAATTACGGAGCATGTCCGATAGTTTCAGTGAACTTGGGCAAATATATATGTTTCCTCGCTTAACAATTTGGGGTGGGAAACCAGGAAGGCATTTTCTCTCATGATTGGCCACCTTTCACCTCAGTCACATCTCAATGGACTTCGCTGTTAAAATGTTATATTTGATAAAACTAATTACAAATATGTCTGCTTTCATTCCTGAACAACAGAGAGTGGCCACAGTTGACCATGAGCATTGTCATCTACGTTTTCTTTTTTAAACAAATGATTTTAATGTTGAATCTAAACATACATTAATTTTGATGGTCATAATTGAGAAATTACACTGAAGTATGGGTTCTACAGGACTCTGACACTGAGAAATGGTAATAAATCCAATGATGGGTTTATGCTATCAAGACTGATAGATTTGTCCTTGAAAATCTTCAGGTCCTTTTAAAGTCAATTGATGAGGCATGAAATGTCTTTAGAGATTTTATTATAAAAGAATGAAAAATAAAATAAGAAAACAAGAGGAGGAAAAATGTGTTTCTTGCAGCTATTCCTTTGTTTTTTCAAGCATTCGTCCTCAGACGCCACAAGAGGAATGTTGGGAAAAGTATTTTTGTGGGCAGGTGTGTGAACCGGCTTTTATCAAAGCAATCCAGTCAAGTCTTATGCCCAGACTGCAGAGGTTCATAGTATATTTGAGTTAGACTCACTAATTTCACTCATATTTATTACATTTCTATTATCCTGTCGTTGTGTACGTGCAGTATGAAGCAAATAATTGACATAATTAATCAAGAATTGCTTGCTCGCAAGGAGATCACTAACTGATTACCTCAGACTCTTTCTATACAACCATTCTGTTTCTGGTCTTGAAAAGATACAGATAAAAGATAAAAGCCATTAGATTAAAGATCAAATTTGCAAGACCACAACAAGTTCGACATTCTGTCCTCAGAGGCTTTATTGTGCAGCAGTTATCAAGATTTGTTATTCTTTCCTCTCTAAATATGTCCCTTTATAAGAGCTAGAGGTTCGTATCTCTGTCAGTGGGTCATGTCCATGTCCCAGGCAGATCTTAATAATTCATGCTCATCAGGTAGTTGTGCAAACCCTTTGGTGCATGCTGTGGGTCGCAGTTTCTTGTCTTTCACCTATCAAATATACATGTTGGACAAGTCATGTTCCCTGCTTTGTTCTTTGCCTTTGTTTTCCCTGAAATGCACTTGACATTCAATCCCATATGATGATTAAGCCGTTCAGAGTTGCTCTGGCATCACATGGGGAGGTTATGCTGAACTTTCTGCTACAAACAAAGTCATTTACCATCAACAGAAAAGATGTTTTAGACAGAATTTTGACATGATTACAGTGACTCTACTGACAGGCCAGGGTAGAGGTGGGAAAGATCACAATACAGTTGTAACAATTTGAAAGTTTTTGTTAAGCTGGAATAGGCAAACATGGCACATTAATATAATAATAAAAAAATTATTAAATTCTTTAAAAAACATTATTTGCACACTGCTCTGAATTAAATCAACATATACATGATTAATTATGCAATCTTTGTCAAGAAACAATAAAAAAAATCTTAATTGCCCACAATATGTTCAAAAAGCCATAAAGTGATTCTGTAAATTAATGTTTCATGATAATGATAACTATTGTCAAATATTGTCAAATTAAATGACAACAACAACAAAAAACTGTTGTCTATGGCAGCCACGTTCCAAATAAAATAACTGGAGTTAACAAGCCAGTTGCACAATGGCTGAGAAACTGCCTTCAACGGTTTAGCTGCAAATGAAAAACACAATTACAGAAAGCTTTGACCAAAAAGAGGTTGTATACAGCAAGAGATAAGACTAGAGTGATCATTAGTGTGACATTAAGAGACATAGCAATGGCTTTGGACAGTGGTCTGAAGTGGGGTGTAGTATTTTGTCGTTGTATTTTTTTGTTGTTGAAAATCTACTGATTTCTCCAAAATCATCTACCCACCATTTAAAGCACAGCAGCTGAACTTTGCCTTTATTGTAAGCAGAACACAAGAACATCATCCCTCATACAGTAACTCCAGTGTTATTGAGGCACATAATGTGAGCTATTTAGAGAATCTGCTCTTTGTTTGTCATTCCCTTGACCTCTCAGTCTCAGAACAGACCTGGACCCCAGTGGCCTGCTGTATTTCAACAAGCAAATGCCTTCCTTGTCCACTTTGCTCAGCCAAAAGTGGTCTTCTGTCATGATGTACCACAAGACTTTGAGATCAGTCCTTCAGGGAATGAGCACTTGGGCAGAGGATCCATGGTCCTCTTAGCTCGTCTTCCCACTTCCCTGCAGGGCCACCGTGCTTCTCTCCTGCGGCCTGTGATGTATGGCCCACCTGAGACAGGGGGCACCCGAGCAGAAAGTGTGTGTATGGCCGAGTGAAGTGCTGTGTGGGCAGTGAGCAGCTGAAATCGATGCAAGTTGAAGAGGACCATCAGCTGTGCTAAAATGAGCGGTGACGGGCGGGTTGAAGTACAGCGCTAACGCCCCCACACCCCTCATACTAGCCTGCAGCCTTGCTCGCGGCTCCCCTGTGTGCTCCGGCAGTGCCTGAACCTGCCCCGGAGCCAATCTTTCTCTGCTATTCTTACTCACTTACATGCTCTTTCTGCATGCTGATTTCTGCATGCTGATTTCTGCATGCTGATTTCTGCATGCTGATTTCTTTCTGTGTTTTCTACTTTTCTCAAATATGTGTCTGCAGGTGCCTTGAATACACATAAATATGTGAAGCACATTTATTGTAGATGTTGCTGTTCAAAAAATATTTTTCTTGCAGTGGTCTAATTAAAGATCTCATTTACAATATTTCCCCAAATGTAGTCAGTCAGCCAAGAAGTTCGATGTACATTTTGCTTCTTTAGTTTTGCATGTGCCTTCTTTTACTTGAGTAGCTGTGTAACACATTATATAATACTACTAATAATAACAATAATAACAACAACAACAACAACAATAATAATAACAATAATAATAATTATAATTATTATTATTATTATTTTATTATTATTATTATTTATTAATTCATGAATTTGTTAATTTGTTAATTTATTTATTCATTGTTTTTCTAAACCTTTTATTCATTTTAAGTTCTGTGGAAGCTGGAGCTGATCCCTGCTTACAAGGCAGAGTTCACCCTAGACATGATTCCAGCCCATTACAAGGAAGCACGCACGCACGCATGCACGCACGCACGCACGCACGCACACACACAAATCACAAGCCCACCCAAACACAGGGAAAGCTTGAAAACCCCATACATGAAAAGCACCTGAGAATCAAACCCAGGACCTTCTTGCTGTGTACTACAACAACACTGAAAAAGTAGCAAACATGACTTATCTGAATGTTGAACTACTTTCTCCACTAAAACTTATCAAATGTTGTGCTTATTTTTCACAGTGCAGAAAGAAAACTTTTCTGACCTCTTGTAATTACGCAGGCCACATAGAGTCTTTGTCTTCCTGATTCCATGAACTTCCTTTATCTCTAGGTTGACCAGCTGGAACCCTGCAAGTAGCTGGCTTGATTAGGAAGCACTCCAGCAGTGCCCTTTCCCAGATCCTCTTTTTAATAATGCTTATGGTCTGACATGTGGATATTTCACACTTGACAGTCCTCAACAGCTGTTTGTATGGTGCTGTGTTGTAAACACTTCCTTTAATCTCTAAAACCTAATTCACACATTTGGTTAATTTGTGCTTCGCTTCTCCAAACATCTGCTACATAACAAGGGCACATGGGCATTGGCCACCTGGCTGAAGAGAAACATTCATTGAGATGCTGCATCTCATGCTCCAGCCCAGCAATAGCCACTACTGTACTCGCTATC
Source organism: Lepidarchus adonis (assembly GCA_037576955.1). Lineage (NCBI taxonomy): Eukaryota > Metazoa > Chordata > Actinopteri > Characiformes > Lepidarchidae > Lepidarchus > Lepidarchus adonis. The sequence continues at coordinate 11,099,461 of JBBIGC010000039.1, forward strand.
TAATCTTTCTCTTGTTACAGCATTTGCCATGAAAATTGATCCTGACCGATGCCTTTGGTTGATCCTCTGGTTGAAACGATGTTCTTGGCTTGTGTGCCTCAGCTCCTGTTAGAGATTGGGAGATGGGATAGTTCCTGGCCCTGTGCCCCTTACAAATACCATGATTTCATTCATTTTTAATGTCCTTCATATAAACTGAAGCTCAGGGGCCTTTCACCATCTCCCAGTCTCCATCTAGTTGCCAAGAATCATTTGCAAAGTGAGCAAAATCATAGGCAATTGTACAAATTATTTGTCCCCATTAATCATAACAGTAAGTGTCTTTCTGTCAGCAAGTTATTTTTTACAATAAATGCAAACAAACAAAAAAGCAGTTAAAAATGATAAAGTCTAAATTTGTTGTGTGCAGGTTTGGTGATCCCCCGTCAATTTCTCCAGCCATTCTCCAGCCACTTGATTTGACCACTGATTGAGCCCAAACCAGGGATTTGATGGTTACTAAGGATACCTCCAGACTTCCCTGAGGAGACAAAGCTGTATTGTTCACTGTATTAATTTTATTGTTGATTCTAATATTAGTGATCTGAAAAACAATAAAAACACTTATTGCTTGTCTAAACAACTCTTATATATAAAGTTCTCAATACTTTTGCACAGTTTTTTTCTGATTCTGATACTGTACATTTTGAAATATAATTATGAAATACTGTACATTTACTGTACAATGCAATGACACATGACGATTTTATTTCAGCATTTTTCCACCACATTTCTTGTGTCCTGTGGTCCATAAACATCCAGAGTATTAAGGGCAGATTTAACAGTGTATAGTGCATCCTCTTGCTGGTCTTGGACAATCCTCAAGCATGTGTGTTGGACAGTGGTCATTGGTCAGTCGGTGACTGGCCTGGTGCGTGATCCAGCAAAAATGTTACAAATCTGAATCCTGGTACCTTGAAATGTACTTTTGGGCAGTGCAAAGAAAACATAAAAATTTTCAAATATGCTCTGTGGACACTGTGTTAAAAATTTGTTCATCTAATATCATCTCCATCATCATAACCTTCAAACTTTCAGCTGAGCCTGACCATTATGCTTTGAGCTCCTTCTTGAGATGAGTTAGTCTTGTCCGTTTGTGTTGCAACTAATGCCCTGTAACAATTCCTGTACTCCACCTGTCATTCGCTATGGAGGTCAGTGCTGAATAGAGGGCTTCTGAGTGTCACCTGATACAAGATTGAAAGAGAGACTGGCTATGTATTTGGGTTACCAGAGACGATGGGACGAGGGTTGGGGGGGTCTTTCAGGGACTTGCGTCTGCTTAAGGGCCTCTTTTCAATTACAGATTGGCATTTGAGACGTGGACTGTTGAACTTCTGAACCAGTTCAGGGTCCTGCTGCCTTGTCTATGCCTGAGCTTTGATTAGGGCAGATCAACAGGTATCATGCTTATGAGATATGAATAAAGAATACTCTGTATTTGCATAATGGCATATTTCTTATATACTAAAAAGCACAGCTGATAAAAGCTTTTTTGTTACACTCTTCACTGTCGTAGACAGATCTACCACAGATACCTTAGCAACTTGAACTAGAAGTCATATTGACCTTAAATTATCTTACACAGAGGTTGTTCTGTGTGCTTCAGAGTTAAAACGATCAGAAAAGGCAGGAAGTTAATACAATAAATAATGAAATATTTGTGAATCTTATAGTTTAACTTGGTTTAAATGAGATAAAGTCAATCAGAATTCAGGAATGGTTGTAAGTGGGTGTTAAGTGTAAGTATTGTGGGTAGAGATTCTTTTTTTCCTTTCAAAATTCCACATCAGCATGTTGTCCTCTGCGAAATAACTCAAATTTAGAACTGAGAATTCTGGCTAAAATTCAGATTATTGTGCCTCACAAGCTAGAACATCGGCTGTTATCAGCTCTCACAGTTCAGGCTTATTTAATGCAGACGTATTTTCACTAATCCCTAAGTAATGCAGACAAGCCGTAATCTCTTCAATTGCAATTTACTCCTACAAAAGTGCAGATTGTTGTACAGATTTCACAGTACACTACTTACTAATGCATTTCATTAAGCTCTATTAAAAAATCAGTGTCCACTTCATTCTGTCTGAATCTACTGATCTTTATGTGAATGATTAGATTCAGTTACTTATTCTATATAACCAAACTGAGTTAACACTGTCCGTCTTGTGTTCTGTGTGTTGTTCTGTCTAGGTGTCTGGTGCACTGATCCAGCCCCAGTAAGGCAGAGAAGTGGCATGGCGGTCTGTCCAGTCCTGGGCTTGCTGGGCCTTCTCCTGCTCCTGATCACACCATCCATATCCCAAAGCCAAAGCTGCCCACAGCGCTGTGAGTGTGTACCCCAGAGCAAGGCTGTGATTTGCCAGAACAAGCGCTTCAGTTCTATTCCAAATGGAATTCCACTTGACACTCGACTGCTGGACCTTAGTGGTAACGGCTTGCGTTGGGTGGAACACAGTGATTTGGCAGCTTTTGTACATTTGGAAGAATTAGATCTTAGCGAGAACCTCATCAGCGTGCTAGAGCCTAATGCGTTTTCCACCTTACTGAACCTACGTGTGCTACGACTTCGCGCCAATCAGTTGAAGCTGGTGCCAATGGGTGCCTTCTCGCATCTTGCCAATCTCACAACATTGGACTTGAGTGGGAATAAACTGGTCATCTTGTTAGACTTCACCTTCCAGGATCTGCGTAGTCTCAGAAACTTGGAGGTGGGTGACAATGACTTGGTGTATATCTCAAACAAGGCATTCCTGGGCTTGGTTGGACTACGGGAGCTCACCATTGAGAGGTGCAACTTGACGTCTATCTCAGGCCAGTCTCTCTCCTACCTCCGTGGTCTGGTCACGCTTCGACTCCGCTACCTCAGCATTGCCTCCCTGGAGGAGCAGAACTTTCGTAAGCTGGGAGGCCTGCGGGGTCTAGAGATTGACCACTGGCCATTCCTACAGTACATTTCCCCACACAGTTTTCAGGGGCTCAATTTGTCCTGGCTGTCCATTACTAACACTAACATTACCACGGTCCCCACTGGTGCCCTTAGGAGCCTGATCCATTTGGCCACTCTGAACCTTTCTTACAACCCCATTTCTGTGCTGGAATCTTGGGCCTTGCGGGACCTTGTCCGTCTGAAGGAGCTGCACCTTGTTGGCACTAACTTGGTAACAGTACAGACTTACGGTTTCGGAGGCCTACAGCAGATCCGCCTGCTCAATGTGTCCAACAACAGGCTTGTGACGCTGGAGGAGGGCTCTTTCCACTCAGTAAACACACTGGAAACCCTGCGTGTGGATGGTAACCCACTGTCCTGCGACTGCCGTCTGCTGTGGATCCTGCAGCGTCGGAAGACCCTCAACTTTGATGGCAAGTCACCAGTTTGTGCGTCGCCTGTGGAGGTGCAGGACAAAGCTCTCAGCTCCTTCTCCGACTCAGCACTCTTTGATCACTTTACCTGCCAAAGGCCAAAGATCCGCAACCGAAAACTGCAACAACTGACGGCGCGTGAAGGTCAGGTGGTGTCGTTTTTCTGTCGAGCAGAAGGAGAACCGACTCCAGTCATCTTTTGGATTTCCCCTCAGCGCCGTCGCATCACCACTAAGAGCACCGGTCGTATCATTGTGCTGCCAGAGGGCACGTTAGAAATCCGCTACGCCCAGATAACAGACAGTGGGACCTACATCTGCATTGCCAGCAATGCGGGTGGCAACGATACCTATTTTGCCACACTGACAGTTAGTGGCCTGCCACTAGATGCAGCTGCTACAGCAAATCGCAGCTACTACGTGGGAGATCTCAATGACACTAACCTGAATGACACTCGTGTCTTCCTAAAGTTCACACTAGACCTTAAGACCATTCTGGTCTCCACAGCCATGGGCTGTATCACTTTTTTGGGTGTAGTTCTGTTCTGCTTCTTGCTTTTATTCGTGTGGAGTCGTGGGCGTGGGCAGCACAAGAACAACTTCTCAGTAGAGTACTCCTTCAGAAAGGTGGATGGCCCTACAACCAGTGGGGGCCAGGGAGGAGCTCGTAAATTCAATATGAAGATGATATGAGGGCCATAAATCCAAAATCCGTGTACCTTAAATGTGAAGACAGGGTAACAAGTACTGCATCGAAGAATCTGGCGTATGTATGGTTCTTTCCTGTCCGTTTTTGGTGGACAGATTTTTACACATCATACGAGTGTTTGTGTAAATATATATACATATAAACACAATCATATTTTTTCAGGACATAGATAAATAAGCCATGGTTAAACAGTCATGACTTTAAATGGTTTAATGATCATTATAGCATCTTGTACAATGTCATTACTTGTTGAATTGCAGTGAGACACCAAAACATAATTAAGCTAAATTACTAAGTATGTAACTATTTTATTATGTAATAATTCTAAGTGATATTTAACATATAAAGAGAGCATTTTGCTGGTCTTGTAGAGCTTCGGATGTATTTAGAAGGGGTGCTCTCTAGTTGCCAAGGAAATGCCAAAACTTTGTATGGTGATTCTCAGAGATTAGATTTTGTATTTTGTCCAGGTTGGAACAATATTCCTTTGCAGACTTAGTTAATAGCAACAGTATGTACAGTTTGCACTGCCAATCCTCAAAAAAAAAGATTTCAACAGCTGTAAGAAAAATAAAAAAGTTCACCCACCCAGTGACAGGAGGGACTATATATTTTTTGCCTTTTAATGTGGCACTATGGCCACTTTCTCATCTTACTTTGTTTTAATTGTGTTTATTTTGAAATCTAGCACACCGGTAATACTGGAGCATTGCACAAAGCATACATTTACCTTTTTATATATTTTCAAGAAAGCCTTGGTCAGTTATGCACCATTAGCAACAGTGTGGTATTTTTATTGTGCAAAAAAAGCTATTTGTATCTTTCTTGTGTATATATGGCCGTTTCTGTGTGTAGTTTTTTCTGTGCCCAGTCATGTTTTGATGACTTTTAAATGCCTGCATTTAGAATAAAACATTTATTCTATGTGAAGTGCACGAAAGCGATAATGCTGGAAGTAACACACATGTATCAGCACTTTTTTCATTGTGGAACCGACTAAATCGCACCATACTGTGTTTGTGACTGACCTGTTCGTGTGTCACATGGCAGACAATATGGTGCCAAATTGTAGCAAATATGTCCACCTCTGCTCATCGAGATTGTTCAATTAAGCTACTCTGCTGCCCTCATCTGGTGCAAAGTGTTCACTTGTACAACATACTGCACTTAAACTTGCGCCCTTCAGATGTACTTTCCCCCCAGATTTAGTGGAACGCAGAACCTTCCTAAGCTTCAATGTCTCTAAGTGAATCAGTGTGATTTGTGTTGCTATTTTAGTTTCTAATAAAATTATAGACAATATTTCAAGTTTAAAGATGCAACTTGTACAAACAGGTTCATTCACCTCTGACATATTTGCTTCTTTGGGTCAGGAGAAGTGAACCTGGAATTTTATAGTTATCGAAATGTGGCTCTTTGAGCTCAACAATTTCTAGAATTCGTTGAATATTCTTGTCCTCGCTGATCTCTTGGGAAGTATTTGTAAATGTATTTATTCATTGATTAATTTATTTATTTACTCTATCCAGACAGTGGCCTTCAGAACCCCATACTCTTCCTAGGAAGCTCTTCCGACCTGTTACCTGAAACACCTGTGCTGTACTCTGGGTATGTAGTCAGTACACAAACACAAAACTGCCATAACTATAAAATGAAATAAAGCTTTTCTATATATTTCTAAAACTCATTACTTTCATGTTATGGTCTGAACAAAAGAGAGTGAACAATGAGGATGGGTCTATTCTTTCACTGTCAGAATTATCATTCTTATCTTGTACACATTATCACTGTTTATAAAAGCATGCGTATTAAAATGCCTCTGCTGTCTGCTGTTTATTGATCACACGAGCTTTGTTTGCAGTTTACATCAGTGAATGGTTAACCACACTACACATGACCAGACTTTCAATTTTCACACCTGTTGCACAAATCTGGGTTTTGCCATTTATTATTTTCATGATTATTATGTAAGATAAAGAGAAATTTATCTTACCTACAGGCTTTTTCGGTTGGTCTTAAGGTGGAATTGTGTTTTCAAGTCAGTAATGTATAGTTAAATGTGTTAACTTGTTTTATCCAGAATCCTTCAAAACTTAGTCTCTCATCCAAAACCATAGACTAAGAATTAAGACTAAGATAAATGAAACTTTGTCTTTAAAATGTCACATCATTGAAAACAACATGCAAGAGTTCTGGCATCGGTTCTGACTTGCACACTGATCTGATAAAAGGTGTTTTCCCTTACACGAGCCTCATTGTGGTAAAACCACAGACTTATCCAGACTGTTCGTTACAGTACATGCTGTTTAATCATATGGTTCGTTCTTTCTTTCTTTACTTTTTTCTTTCTTTCTTTCTTTCTTTCTTTCTTTCTTTCTTTCTTTCTTTCTTTCTTTCTTTCTTTCTTTCTTTACTTCTTTCTTCCTTTCTTTCTTTACTTCTTTTTTACTTCTTTCTTTCTTTACTTCTTTCTTTCTATACTTTTTTCTTTCTTTACTTTTTTCTTTCTTTCTTTCTTTCTTTCTTTCTTTCTTTTTTACTTCTTTACTTCTTTACTTCTTTCTTTCTATACTTTTCTTTCTTTCTTTCTTTCTTTCTTTCTTTCTTTCTTTCTTTCTTTCTCTCTCTCTCTCAAAAAGTTATACTTTGATGTGTTCACTTTAAAAAAAAACCACATACTGCATCAAGTATAATATAATAAGATTTTTAGAAAGATATTTGCATATTTCAGCTGCAGTGCCCCTTATAGATAGAATTTTACACAATTTGGTTTCCTTTCAAAGAATGTGGAAGTGATGCAAGGTGTCAATTTATATGAAGTTTTAACCCTTGTCACAAAGTAGTGGGTAGTGAAATGCTAGCTATTTAAATTAATATTACTCAATAGGTGGCGCTACTTAGCACTGGGTCATACTTAGCTTGGCTCATGTGACACATAAAAAGCCAATTTTCCAGTTTTTATATTTTTTGGCCAAATGCTTTTCAAGCAATTGCTCAAAAAGTACTTTGTACCTACTTTACTTCAGGGGGTGTTAGCATGAAGGACACACTCACATTAGAGAACAAACTTCTTACTCTATCAGTCTTGTGGAGCTACATTCACATCGAGTTTCTTAAAAACTAGAGATCTGTATAAGTCCAAAAAATGAGGAAATAAAAACACAAAAGAGAAATAAAAATCTTTACAAATGAACAGTAGTTCTGGCTTACAATCCCTGAAGCAATTCCAGTTAGATTCTCTTGGGGCATTAACTGGGTTTTAGGGGCTCAGCGAGCCTGAGCAACAGAAAGTAGTCAGATAGCCAGTGGTCAGACATTAGAAAGTAACATTCTGTTCATAAGTACTTTTTAATTATTAAAGTATTTACTTTTCATCTGTTTCTACTCATTACTCAGAGAAAAGCTGATACTCTGAAACATGATGCTCTGTCAAATCGAAACAAAGCAATCTACCCTATTACCAATTTCCAGTCATATCTCAACATCTTTAACCTTTTCCAGAAACATTTCACAAATTAATGGCTAATATCCAGAGAATTTGGAAGAAAAATGGACAATCACATAACAGCGCAGCCTTATCCACAAGAAGATGCTCCTGAATGTTCCACAGCATTTGATCATATATTTGTTTTCCCTACAGTACAGAAACACTGCTGCTCTTTTATTTCCATATGGTTTAAGATGAGTGAAGTCATAAGAACTAGAAAAACAAACTGAAATCTTCAAGGTAGAGGGAAGAAAACAAAAAAACTAAAATAATGTGGTTGCATAAGTGTGCACACCCTCTTATAACTGGGGATGTAGCTGTGTTCAAAATGAATCAATCACATTTAAAAACAGGTTAAATAGGAGTCAGTATACACCTGCCATCATTTAAAGTGCCTCTGATTTACCCCAAATAAAGTTCAGCTGCTCCAGTTGGTCTTTCCTGAAATGTTTTTAGTTGCATCTTACAGCAAAAGCCATGATCAACAGAGAGCTTCCAAAGCATCAGAGGGATCTCATTGTTAAAAGGTATCAGTCAGGAGAAGGGTACAAAAGAATTTCCAAGGCATTAGATATACCATGGAACACAGTGAAGACAGTCATCATCAAGTGGAGAAAATATGGCACAACAGTGACATTACCAAGAACTGGACGTCCCTCCAAAATTGATGAAAAGACGAGAAGAAAACTGATCAGGGAGGCTACCAAGAGGCCTACAGCAACATTAAAGGAGCTGCAGGAATATCTGGCAAGTACTGGCTGTGTGGTACCTGTGACAACAATCTCCCGTATTCTTCATATGTCTGGGCTATGGGGTAGAGCGGCAAGACGAAAGCCTTTTCTTACCAAGAAAAACATCCAAACCAGGTTACATTCTGCAAAAGCACATCTGAAGGGTCCCAAAAGCATGTGGGAAAGGGTGTTCTGGTCTGATGAAACCAAGGTTGAACTTTTTGGCCATAATTCCAAACGATATGTTTGGCGCAAAGGCAACACTGCACATCACCAAAAGAACACAATACCCACAGTGAAGCATGGTGGTGGCAGC
>JBBIGC010000039.1:11127109-11142286 GCA_037576955.1 Lepidarchus adonis
TTTATATATATAGACAGCTTCTCCAGTCTCCCACTCCTGAAGTTATCTTCCATAAGGATAAAGAATCACTTGTGTGGAGCACAGATAAAGTTTCACGGAGGAGTAAAGCTGCCATTGTTATTGATGGATTTGAGCTGGTGAGTATTCAATTTAATTGCATACAGTGTATTGTAGGAAACACAAGGTCGTCCAGCCAGAGCTTAACTGAGTCCCAATACCCTCTGGACTGTGGAGTCAGTACTTAATCAATTTGTGTAGCTTGAGACTGATTGTTTGTTACCTCATGCCCAGAATGAACTCTGCTCATCCTTTTCTGTCATTATGTTTATGTTTTTACAGGTAGAAGTGACCAAGACACCTGAGATGGGTGCCAGGTTTGTGTCTCTGTCCAACGAGTGCCAGTCAGTGCTGTGCTGCCGAGTGACCCCAGGACAGAAGGCGGCTGTGGTAGAGCTGGTCAAGAAGTATTCATCTTCCATCACCATGGCAATAGGAGATGGTGCCAATGATGTGAATATGATTAAGAGTAAGAGGCAGAGGAGAGCGAAATGTTACACAACGCTCAAGCAACAATTCACACAAATGTATTCATTTGTTTTAAAGCCATTAGAAAACAGACAGGCCCCACTTTATATTAAGTGTCTCTAATTACTGTGTAGTTACAGACATCACTCTTTACACTGGGTGAACAATAGCCATTTAAAAACAGATTTGTCTCTGTATGGCAATTTGCAATTATGATTTATTTGATCAGAAAATTAATGAGTAATATAATGTAAAATAAATGTACATACTTACATATATGCATACATACATGCGGGGCCTCGACTTACGTCATACTCAACTTGTGAAAAGTCATGGTTGCGTCACTAGCTTTAAAAAAAGTGCACCAGTGGTTGCAGTGTGTGGGATCCTGATGCTTGCAGGGAGGGGGAGAAAGAACATGCACTGTTTTTCACTGTTATTGCTGTATTGTTTGTTTTATTCGGTTGTATTGTTCAATAAGAGTTCATGTGGATTGGTGGGTGAGATGCAGGGGGTTATTAGTGCAGTGTGTGTGGCTGTTCTCTGCTCTGCTAATTACCCATGTGCTGTTTTTGCTGAATTGTTTGTTTTATTCAAGTTGGTGTTGAATAGAGGTTCATGTGGATTGCTTGGTGAGATGGTAGGTTAGTAGTGTGTGAGTGTGTGTGTGTGTGTGTGTGTGTGTGTGTGTGTGTGTGTGTGTGTGTGCAGAGACAGGAGAAAGAGGCTGTACTCTGCTCTGCTAATTCACTTTGCACTGTTTTTTGCTGTTAGTGTTTTAAACACTAGTGTTTTAAGCATTATTCAGCGTTAGTGTTAAATAAGAGTTCATGTGGATTGGTGGGTGAGATGGGGGGGTTAATAGTGCACTGTGCTAAGGCACCGTCAGTTTAGTCTTTCCACAAGTCACCTCTCCCATGCGTTTACAGCTGTGGTGTATGATGAAGCAAAATGCTTTACTGTAATATGAGAGCGTTCATGCATGTTGCTGCTGTTAATAAAGCTAAGTTCAATAAAGCCTCATCATTACATGCATGAGTTCCAACTTACATCAAAATTCGAGTTACATCACACTCAGAGTAACTTTGACATAACCCACTGTATATGTATATATATATATATGCATACATACACATATATACATATATACATATAATTTTATATATATTTTATATATTTACAAGGTTATATAATAATAATTTTCAAAAGCAAACACAAATGGAGCTGATCAACTCATCAGAGGCTTTTGCACAAATGTGTGTGAAGTTGATTAGTGTAAATATTTCATATGTTCTGCTTTTAATTTAAACTGATATGCTGACAATGTAATACAAAATGTATTAAATATACTATATATAAAATACAAGCATTTTAGTAGTTGTTTCAGATATTTGGACCCACTTTTTAAGCTGGCTCATCTATAATACCAATATAACCACAAATAGTGACCCAAATCATGAACAATGTCTCATTTTCTCTTTCTATCTTTTCTTTTCTTTTCCTATCTTCTTGCACAGCTGCACATATAGGAGTGGGCTTGTGTGGTGTGGAGGGCGGTCAGGCAGTACAGAATGCAGACTTTGCCCTGGCCCAGTTTAGCTTCCTGCGCAGGCTGCTGCTGGTCCATGGGCGCTGGTCTTACCGCCGCATCTGCATCTTTCTGCGCTATTTTCTCTATAAAACCACCTGTTTTGCTCTTGTGCACATCTGGTACAGTTTGTATAATGGCTTCAGTGCACAGGTAGGACAACACCTCTGTCAATTCTTTTCACCGTAGACTTACACACATCCAACAATTCAATCTTCAACAGTTTAGCACTAACCATGTCCACTGAAGTTATAAAGAGTGTTTTCTGACTTTGAAAGCACATTAGTCATTTAGCCAATATTTGCATATTGCAGAGTAACAAAAACAACCTGTTTAACATTTAAGGGAACTTAAGAGAAAGTTGGAAAATCAAACCCCACAAACACCACCAGTGGACAAAAATGGCAGAATATGGTGCCGTTGAATAACAGTCAATTGAAGCCTTTTTTTATGGAAAGAAATGTTGCTCTATATATAGAATATTTTGCACCTTTATTTTAAATGAAATTCAATTCTTCAGTCTCCAAAACAGCTTTCTGAAACTGAAAAGACTAGTAGATAAAGGAAATTAAGGCAGAATCCCATATAATAAAATTACATAAAATATTGATTTTGCAGAGGCCACATTTTATGTTTTTCAGTAAAATTCAACAACAATTTTGCATTAAAGTGTGCAGGAATGTGTTCTCTGTAGAAGATGTGTACCCTAATGCACTTTCATTGATCAGGGGTGCCTAAACTACAGTCATGAAATTGAAGAATAAAGGATGTAACTAAAAAGACTGAGGAAAAATGATTTAATATTGTGTTCTGATCTTCACTCCACAGCCTATGTATGAGAGTTGGTTTATTGCCCTTTATACCACCATGTATACGTCCCTGCCTGTTCAGTGTCTGGGTATTTTCGAGCAGGTGAGTGAAACATACAAGAAGCTTACAGCAGATCTTTTTCAGTCTCCAAGTTGCTGATTGATTAATATGAGTATGTGTCCTGGGACAGGACATGAGCGCTGAGAGCTCTCTTTGTTGGCCAGAGGTTTACTCAGCTGGACAGAGGCAAGAGTTCTTCAACCCTGTAATCCTGTGTGTCACACTACTCTACTCAATCTACTCCTCAGTCGTGCTCTTCTTCTTCCCCATGGGAGTCCTCCAGCACACAGATGTAGACCACCAGACACTGGCAATGACTGTGGAAATGTCAGCTGTGTTTTCAGCTACTGTTGAGGTACCTTCGTGTCCAGACCTGTTTAGTTCCATATTGCGTTTTTAATCTAAAACTGTCTGGTCCTCTCTTCATCGAGAGGATTTCCCTAGGTTGCTATTTACTACTGCAGAGAACTTCTCTTCAGACGTTTAAACGTTTGTCCTCTGAAGTTTTGTCCAATCTTAATATTCTATTATGCTTGCATCTCTTAGGTCATTTTACAGACAACGTTCTGGACCAAGTTCAGTTTTGCTGCAGTTCTCTTCAGTCTGGCAGTGTTCTTTGTGTCCACCCTGATTCTTCATGGCCCTCGTCTGTTTGCAACTTTCCCTCACGACTACATCTTCTATGGTATCTTCTTCATTCCCTTATCTATGAGATTAGAATTCTTCTTGGATTATTGTTGGATCAGTTTGTGCAGCAATGGAAAGAGTGTTGTTTTGGCAGAAAACCAATGGAAAACAGTGCAAGTGCTGAACTGTTGCCAATGCTGTTAGTCTTTTCCGTAATAAAATTATTGAATTCATCAGTTGTTACTGAACATATTAAAATGGTCTGTTATTGCTTGTCTGTTGTCAGGAGTGTCGTTAAATGCCTTTGTTAACCCTGTGGTTTGGTTGGCGGTGTTTCTGACCACCTGCACTGCTGTACTCCCCTCCCTGATGGTGCGAGCTCTAAATGTGGCACTGGCAAAACCCAGTAAACACAGGGTGAGATCACATTTCATCAGCCTCATCATAACAGGCAATGGAACAAAGTTTAACTTCTTTAATACCAGATTAATAATATCAATTTAACTTCTGGAGAATAGATAACAGTAGGTAGTGAGATGTTTTATTCCATACTTCAAATATTTTGAGAGGGAAGTTATCCAACATATGAGAACTTAATTATTGGTTCTATATATTATTCTGGACACATGCAAAATATGTTTTTATAGCTCCATAGCATCTTATTTTTGAAAACTTATGGCAGAATTGTCTGCAACTTCCTGTACAAATATGCAAACATTTGAACACCTGTTATCAAATGACATTTTATTGATTTTTAAGTGAAAATAAATAGGTATAAATGTTCTACCAGGAATTTTAAATTTTATATACATATAAAAAGAAGTATTTACTCCTTTTCACTCAAAAAAATCAATAAAACATATATATTATAATATTAAATATGTAATTGAAAGTTTTCTTTGTTAGTTTAATATTGATCTTATCATCCTTTTACTGTTTCAGATCCACTCGTCCACAGAGCCTGTGGAAATGCAATCTTGGTTCAGAAGAGATGTTCCTCACCGTCGTTCATCTTATGCAATGTCCCAGGGAAAAGGCTTTGGAAAAGTAATGGCTTTGGGAACCCATCTGGACAGGAGGGCAACAATGGCCAATGTACAGGCAGACTCTCCACAAGCAGCACAAAGGGAAACTTCTGCTAGGGTGAAGCACAATGAACATATGACTGAAAATGTTCAGCATGGTATTCCCTTGCACAGAGTGCAATAAAAGTACGGAATTAGGGGTAATTCCAGACTAAAAAAGCCTTGTAAATTGGATTCTCAGTTTTATGTGTCAGTTTACAGAAAGTTGGCTCTGTAATTTATATCACCCGCTTTGCTTGCAACTCCAGGTCAGTCTTTGACTAAGTTTAGAGTTTATTTGCACATGATTTAACCTTATAAATTAAGTAACTAAATGTTGAAATAACTCAGAATTGGGTTGCATACTATGTTAAAGTTTGTATATTACAAATAAATATTTCACATAAGCCTTTTGCACATATTAGTTTGAATCCTTCAGTGATGCATCCGGACAAAGAAGATGCAGCCTGTATAGCAACAGTTTTGCAATTGATTTTATTCAGTCATTTACTTCAAAACACGCAATTTACCCATATTTCCTTTGTTTAAGTTTTATTCTGTAACAGTTATTACTCCAATTTTTCCTCTTTCTCAAGAGTTTCCATTAGCTCTAAACAAAAGGGTACTCTATATTACCTCCCTGGCTTCCACTGTAGGATGGACTGTAGAAAGAGACTCTCAAAAACACCTGTCTGAAGCCCACAGATAAGACTATACCTGACGCATATTTGACTAGCCATTATCACTACAGAGCAGTCACAGTAATCATGCAGTGCAGTGATCAGTAAGTAGGATTCACTGATCTATTGGATAATCTTTGGTTATTGAGCTATGCTCTAATGTCATTCATTGGCTTTACCCTGCTTGTGACCCTGCAATTGCTTTTGACCGTGTCATTGCTAAATTTGGTGCAGAAATGAAAGGGCTTCAGGCTGATCGTTTGGTCTGGGTGACTGGAGCACCAGGGACAGAAAGGGTCCTTGCTATGTAGAAGAGTTTAAATTGTTGGGGAATTTTTTGCATAGATCTCTGTGCAAAGCCAACCAGCTTCAGCAACTCTTTGGTAATTATTGTAGATGTTGTATTGCCTGCAAAAGCATGAGTGGCATCTTGTCTTGTGATCTTTTTAAACTAAAGACAATTGGAAACATGGGTTCTTAATATATACAGACCCTTTCGATTACTTGGAGGTTCCTTTGTATGAAATAAAACCTCCAAATAATTGAAAGGTTTAAAGGTAAATCCTGTGTATGAAATGGAACCTTTAGATTATTTGCAGGTCATTGTATAAAATGGAACCATTAGGTTCCTTGAGTTTTTCAAAAAGAAGTGTTTATGACTTCACACCACAGAACCCTTTTGGCACGATTTTGAGAAGGTGAATCCAATGTTTTGGTCTAAATGTACCATGACAGCATCTGGAGAATGGTCCATTTTTTCATTTAGTTCAGTTTGTGGTGAGTATGTTCTTGTATTTAGTTCCTTCAGTTCAAAAAGCTAGAGGAGAAGCAGCCTTCTGAAATCTTTGAGAGCCTCTTTCATCCATCCCCCTTCCCTTCCTCCTCCTCCCAGCCTGCTCCCTCCAACGTCCTTCCTAGTTTTGAAACTGATTGTCTTCTACCATCACAAAAGACACTTAGTTCTTGATTGATTGACAGGTTACAGAAGAGGGAGACCACAGTGTGACTGGGGGCTCAGTCTACAATCAGAGAGAAACAAATACGCTGCTTGTAGATGAAAGAACGTTTCTGGTTGGAGGGGTCCATTGCCAAGGACTGTCGCTCATGCTGCAGTTTTGCATGAATTGCTTTGCAACCCAAATTGAGAGAGTGCCACATGTAAACAAGCACAGACCAGTGATTACAATTCAGAGGATGACGAGTCACACATAAACAGGGATGATGGCGTCAACTAAGCTTAGCCCCCATGAGAAATTTCTTCATACTCCACTGGAAAGATTTCTACATGTAAAAGAAAGGGGAGAGGGTTGCAACAACACATGCACACAACCAGTGGAAAAACAACAGTGACTCTAGAAACTCTAGAAAACTCTAGAAACAAAGACCCCTCCAACATCCAAATCCCGACCACCCCCACCCTCAGCCAAACCCCCAACCCTTCCCACCCCAGCCTCTTCGATCTTCTCTTCCTCCAAAGTCCAGCTCAGTCCTGCTTTAGTCTATACAGTATATAACATCCATGCAGAAAAAAAGTCATGCTGCCATCTAAAGGGATGGAGCTTTTTTTCTTCATTGTTTAACTTAATGTTTGGGGCACTTGGACACCACTGGGAATTTTGCAGAGGGGAGAAAAGTTTTCAAAGAAAAGAAAGAAGAAAGGAAAAAGCACTGATTAGAGAAAATCTCTAGTGAAATTCTTGCTTTGGCTGATATCCCACCTACATTTAGCTCGGTCAACGTTCCTCTAGAAATCCCAAGTACCGCTGAATCAGAAACATCGTTTTCTTTCTCTTTTCTTTTCTCCATATCCACTCAGACATGTCTTCCGTTTTACATCTCCTATGGAAACATTCAAAATGTCTTTTTTTTTTTTTTTTTCAAGAAAAGTTAATGCCATCACAAAATGACAAGAACACACACAGGAGGAAAAAAAAGAAACAAGTGAACCAAACAAGGCAAACAAAATCAACAGTATAAAACTTCAAGTCACAAGTTCAAAAACTATTATTAATCATAGTGGTCTAATCATTGTAATCATTGTAAGTTTAATCTAAATTACATAAACTTTACAGAAAATGTTTGAGGTATTTCAGAATTAATTGTCAACACCTGCCTGCCAAGTCCTAGCGTTTACCATGGGAAAGGAAAAGAGGGAAAACATGTGCACTACTTTTCACATTCACTTTTACAGAATGGCCTCTTCAGTCTCTCCTGATCTTTATCGGCGACACAATAGGAGAATAGAAGAATGTGTTAAACCAATAGGTTTAAAACTGTCCCCTGTATTTAGATGACATCCAGATTAAATGGACATTTCAGTTCTTGAGTGCTATGAAAAATTTTACAATATTTGATAAGTCACGGCATTACATCTACTGGTGCTAGATACTTAAAATATTTAAACAAAATGATTTCAATGCTATAATTTATTTTTACTGAATGAGTATAATGTTTAATAGTTTATGAGTAATATGTATAATTCAAAAACTTCTAAAAACATGTCTGTCTAACTGGAAAAATATAATAGTGCAAAGAATAATTAATACAAAAATCATATGGAATTATCTGGAAATATATTTCCACAGATTTTCATCACAACATACACCAGCAAATGTTGAATCATTGTCTCTTTTGGTTTTGGTAGTTAACCACCTATACTATCAGCAATACACTATTGGCTTATCAAGTTGTACCTTTTTCTGTAGCACCACCGGCAACAAATATGGCCAAATGTACTTTCCAGGCCATTGAGATTAAAATAAACTTTCACATGGAATGTACTTTGCTCATTATTTTATAAAAGTTCTGAGCAAATGATAGATGGCCGGTCAGGAGTTTGTAGGGGATTTCACACAGACTTCCATTTACCCATTAGTCTCAGAGGCTGGATATGTTAAAGGGTTATTGGCCAAATGTAAGAGTTAGATGACGCATGAAGCAAGCTGTGAGAAAGCACGAAAAGCTGGAGAAAGAAACTGATATTTTTTACAGAGTGTGATGACGTCTGAATGCTATTAAGAAAAGGTGACCCGTTCAAACTACCTCCATGTTTCTTGTATTCATTTTATAATACAGTTATTGGCTAAAATCGGCAGATAAATCTGCTTCAGCTTTGGGCTGTAACTTGTACTACATCAAATCCCCCACTCTGTTACCTTTGGCTGAGATCTAGGTTTTAAAGTATTTAGCTCAATGTTTCTTTTAGAAAATTTCTCTTTTTAGGAACATTGGCCTGATTTATTTTAAGAGTTATTTAGGAGTTAAAATAGTATTCTGTCTTTACTGTTTGTGGTTCTTGTGATCAAAGGTCATTTTTGAACATGAACCAAACGTGATATCTAGCAATTACGTTTTGACGTCTGTGATGTTTTTAAAGCTCTTGCTTCCTGACCTCATATCTTGACCAACTTTGTACAATCTCTTTCTCAAGTGCTCAATAACCTTAACACTGATTAAAGCAAGAGATATCATTTTAGATTTCTAAAGAAGTCTTTGAACATTTCTTAACATTACCACATGCCCTGAATTTGGTGAAACAGCCTGTTCTTGGTAGACTGGCAATAACCATCGATTCTCTGCTTGTAGACGAAAATAGTGACCTGAAATACCTTTGAAATTACTCTAAAATCCATTCAGACACATGGGTATGAACCATTTTCGGAGTGCTCTATTGATCTTTGCAAAGTTATTCAACACTTTAAGACTAAGTAGACTGCAATTCTAGATCATGCTAGGCCTAGATAATCTTTAAGTAGCAAAAGTTTCCCAAATGCTATTCATTTCTAAGGGTTATTTCTGAGATTAAGCCAATGTAGTGGGGGATTAAAACAAAATCTCTGCATAATCATTTAGAAGTAAAAATTCATTAAAGAGTTTAATGTGTTATGGTGCATTTAAAAAGCTCACCACTAAGGGTTACAGTGTTTCAAAAATCTAAGTAACAACTTTATTTTTTATCCAACATGGTCTGTGAAAATACACATGTCTTCTGATTTTGTATATGTAATGCTGATTATAGTAAAATAGTGCACTTCTCCTTTATAAATGAATTAAAAACTATTTAGGCCCAAATTTATCCCAAAACTAGCATAAAATAAGGTATTTTCTTGTCTGTGAGGTAGCATGCATTAAAATTGTAAGCATTTTAGACCAAACCACCCAAAATTACTTTCTTTACAGCTTCACAATTATGCAGAAATTTAAGAAATGGATGGAATTCCCCTTTTATCTATTGCTAGCATTGATTTCCCTTGTATATTAACTTATTTCACTGCACGCGTTGTTTCTGTAGAGAAAGTGCTTAAACTATAGTAAAATTAATAAATGTACACTATTCGTTTAACCTTTCTCCAACCTTCTGTGCACTCATCCTGTATGTTTCCTAGTATGTGAATAGGTGTGTGTGTGTGTGTGTGTGTGTGTACACATGTGCTTGTGTATACCAGCGTAGTCCCACCCGTGGTTGAAGGA
The DNA here is from genome assembly GCA_037576955.1 of Lepidarchus adonis. Lineage (NCBI taxonomy): Eukaryota > Metazoa > Chordata > Actinopteri > Characiformes > Lepidarchidae > Lepidarchus > Lepidarchus adonis. The sequence continues at coordinate 11,136,934 of JBBIGC010000039.1, forward strand.
AAAAGGCACTCAACTCTATCTGCATAGCTGCCACCTCCCTCAATGTGGCACTATGCAGTCTGACTGCGCTGTCTAGACGTGTGTATGCATATGTGTGTGTGAGTGTATTTACATGTGTATGCGTTCCACATGTGAAGAACCTTTGACCACTCCATTTTGGTTTGGTGTTCTACACCCTTCCCTTGGCAACACAGGACTGGCAGGCTGAAAAAATCTTTGGTATCAGTGGCTGTTTCACAAACCACCCAGCTAAAGTGAGGTAGCCACACTGGTTCTCACTACAAACGAAAGGTCATTTCATTTTTTCTTCTACTCAGGTAATGTACATAGAGATTCCTACTGATTTGCACCAAACATCTCATTTCAAAATGCTAGGAACCCAATGCTCAGAGCACGTTGAGTTCAAGTCCCTCAGTACATTTAGCTAACCTTGCAACTTGTCCAGCAATGCTACACGGCTGCACCCCTCCAGCTCAAACCCACGCCATTGCTGTGGGAATGGGGTTCCTGCCTGAAACCTCCAAATGGAGATGAATGTGGAGAACATTTTGAAGAAGGCCTTCTAGTTCTGCCTTAGTATTTTACACTGATTGAGAGGCTGTACCATTCTTTATCTCACAAAAGTCTTATTAAAAGTCCTTCCTTTCGTCAGCCATGGCAGTTCACATTGTAGCACAGTCCATGAAGTTCTCCTCAAGAGTTTTCATCTTGACATTGTCAAATCTGTTAACAAGGTGCCGTACATATGCACAACATGTCACAATATAGTAAGAAGAAATAGAAACGTTATGTCTATGGTACCAATTACCCGCATCAATATTACAAAGTTGAAGAGAAGGGGATGGATTGGGTGAAAGTGGGGGATGGGGCTGCAGGGTTGGATTTTGAGAATATGGGGAGAGAGGTAGAGAAATAAAGCTGGACCAGTACAGTCTTTTGTAGCTATGGTTGTTTTGGGAGTTTCTTCCTCTGATTGATTCTGCAAACCTAGGATTAGTTTGTTGTAAAAATCTCGATTGTTGACTTCTCTGGCGATGTATTGCCATTTGCTGGGGTAGAGTTAGCAGAAGCTGTGAAGATGCTGAAAGATTTTTCAGTTTCTCAGATTGTATTAAGGCAAATATTATTGGCACTCATTTCTTGTTTGACCTTTAACTGTTGTAGTTTACTACTCTATCATTAACCACAACTGCAGTGTTGATTTGTCAAAAAGATTTGTGTTGTGGCTGTAACAAGCCTCAACTGATCTATTGTCTGTTTCATCAAGCCTTGACTTATGACTCAATCCATCTACGGTTTGTGTTGGGGTTTTTTGGCCACTTTATCATAATTTGACATCTTTCTTGGAGTTACAAAAACAAAGAAACGAATTAAACACACTTTTGGAGAATTTGGGGAAACTGTGAAAGGTTGGCTGCCCCTCTCCTTGAAACTGGTTTCTGGCTTGTGATACACGTTTATGACCAGCAGATGGCACTGCAGTCTTGTGCATACTGGGTCATGGCTGCAAACTCTTTGTGCATTGAATGACTTGGTTGTCATGTGCTGATTATAAATGCAGAGGCTTAGCTTGCCATGTTAGTGAGCCCACTTGATGAGCTTTGGGCTCTTTGATGACAGTCGCAATAGTCACTCTGCAGGCCTCCATCTCCATCTGTGCAAAATAAACTGAGATGGCAAACCTGCGAGAGCTTGGCTGGGGAAAGTGCATTATGTTTCACCTTCACTGGAGGTCAAGGCGTCTGCATCGATCTCGTCTCTTTCATTAGCATAGCGTATGATCTGAGAGGTGCTATGAAACAGCCATTAGGTAATGGCGACAGTGTACTGGAGAAGGACAGTGGAAGAGGTGGCTTTCTATAGAAAGCCCTGAATAGACAATACGCCTTCTGTGCTGTGTATTGTTGCCCTTTTTCATGTTTAGCTTTGGCCTTCTTGTCCACAAACTTGAGAACAAAGGTGCACAGATCAAAGCTAACAAAGAAGAGTAGCTAGCTATGCTAAAGGGGCACCATTTGAGTAGGGAGGCTACTTGAGGCTGTAAAATGCCTCAATACACAGGCATCAACCATCGCCTGTCCCCTGGTGCCAGAGTGTCCAGATTTCTGTCCTGGTTCCTAACAGTCCAGCTGAAGTGAGATTGCATTGATGTGAAACGTTGCCATGGTGGCAGCGGTGAGATTGATTGGCACGCTGATCTGGTTGGCGCCTGAGGGGATCAGGACCTCATGGCCTCCAGGCTCCCTGGGGGGGAAGGGAGCCAGACTCCCCTCAGGCCTTTGAGAAGGTGGGTGCGGAGGTGCTTGGCTGACCAGGGCTGTGGCCATGCTGGTGCTCATCATGCCAGCGGTCAACACAGCGGCGCCGTGCATTCATGAAGAAGTTGCTGACTGTGTTGAGCTCCAGACCGAGCTGCTGCGCGATCGTCACCTGCATCTCCTTGCTGGGCCGCTTGTTCTCCTTGAAGATGGCGATGAGTGTCCGTCTCTGCAGGTCTGTGAAGACCAGACGCTGCTTCTTAGGTGCCGAGCTGCGCTCCTTCATCTGCTCCTGCTCCTTGCGCTTGCATGCTGCAGCAGGAAGATAAGGTTTAAAGACAGAAGTCAGAGGATCCATTCCCAACCCTGATCCTAGATGCACATTTTTGTGTTCGTAACATCACGAAAGCTCTGATTCAAGTGGGTAACTGAGGCCTTCAGGACCAATGTTGCTTTAATTGGAACTGAACATTTTAACCAGAATATAGCTTAAAACATGAAACTCTAATCAGACCCAATGCTGCATCAATGTTTAAATTAAAGTGTGTATTCCAACAAAATAGTGTCTAGATAAAATTCTGTCCCAAGCTGTTTGCAGCAAATTTGTATTTCCAACCCAACCACCACCAAGTGGAAACTGAACAAGACTTTAGACTGAAGTGACACTTCCCTTTGGCTGCACAAAACTGTACCCACCTAAATCAAAAGTATATTTAATCCATACATTACATACATTTTCATATACCCAATCATCTTCTAAACCTCATTGCCAACAGATTTCAGTGTTGTTCATTGTAATAAAAGTAAAACAGGGAGAACAGAGTAGAAAGAAAAAGCAAGAGTGAATTACAACCCAAATCTTTCCAAGGTAAAAAACAGGAAGTTAAAAAAGACAGATATTAGACGGTTATCGAGTAGTGAATAATTGTGTTCCTTCAGGTTTGGACAAATGCATAATGCTGTGGGCATGACAGAGTAAGAGCAGAAGAAATGGAAGTGGGTAGATAGAGGGCAAAGGAAGGGAAGTGTGAAAGGGAGGGTTGTAGGAGACAAAAAGATGCAGAAAAAAACGTAGAAAACTCATTAGCCTTTGTTTGCGGTCCACACAACAACGTACCCATTTTGGCACCAATTCCACAGATTAGCTTCTTGCGTTGAGCAAAAATTTCTCTGGCCTCTGCTGTTTGGCCACGGATTAAAAGTGATTTAAGACAAATCCATTGTACGTCCCCAGAGGGCAAAAATCATCCCTTTTAAAAGAGAGCAGACAGGGAGCTGGCCAGGGGTGAGCGTTTCAGACTGGTCGTTAGAGACACTGCTGTTTTGATTCAATATTAATGCAGTTTGGACTCACAGTGGGAGAGCGAGTGACTGGTGTACAAAAGCAGCAAAAGCAAGCGCTTTGTGTGCATGTGTATGTGTGTATGCATGTGTGTGAGGGAGGGAGAAAAGCATAAGGGAGATATTGACCCGTGCTTCAGTGTGCGGATGAGGTGGGGGTTGTCCGTGGGGACCGAAGGCTGGATCTCCCTCCAGCAGGTTATGCAGTCTGTGACTTCAAACAGAGGCCACTGGAGGGCTATCTGACGCACTGTGAGCGAGGAGATATTTATAACTGCCTTCTGCCCCATCCACCTCAACCCCACTGCATCCACATACACACGGGCAGTAGGAATATAATGGCTCAGTGTTGTAGCGTCACAGAGAGAGGACATAAGGTAAGATTCGAGGTTCTTATTTGACAATAGGCATGAGTTAGCGAGGCTGAAACAGTCATTTCTATTAATGGATCAGCTGTAGTTTGTTTAATTGGTCGTACTTCTCACCAGAACTGTCAAATTTCTTTCTGTGCAACAAGCAAGGTCTTGCTTTATTACCCAACAAAGAAATATAATGCAACACCCCAACACTTCCTGTGGTGAATTTCGAATTTTTGTTTATCATAAGAAGATTACAGAGTGGTATACAACAGGTCAACGTACTATACCGTACACAACACTGGCCACTACTTGAGCATATAAACTAACATTTCCAGCCCTAACATTGCAGTTATCATGTATATCATACGCACGCCCTTGCAATTTAAGTACATGAAAAAATTTAGTTGTTTAAAAGTGACTATTTGTCATTGTGAACACACCATTACACAAAATGCACCACAACGAAATGTGACCTCTGCATTTAACCCATCACACAGTGGGCAGTTATCAACAGCGCCCAGGGAGCAGTGCAGTCGGGACGGTACATTGCCTCAGTGGTGCCTGGGCTGGGACTCGAACCTGTGACCTTCCAGCTGCAAGTGCAAAGTCCTAACCACATTTATGGTCATAATAAAATAATATATAAATATATATAAATATATTATATCATAAAAAATGTATAATTATCAAATCTTAATAAATAAAAAGAACTGCAAAGTAAATAAGCAAAGTTTATTCATAAAGTGCCTTTCAAAGTCAGGTTGCCTCAATGTGCTGCACAAGAGAATCTACATAATTTAAAGAAAAACAACAACAATATTATTCATAACTAGCTAGCTTACTAACTAAAAAAATAAACAAACATAATATATGAGGAATAAAATGGCTGGAAATGAGAAAGTTTTAATCAAGGGTCCCATAATGAATGCACTATTTCACACTTATGGCGTACGCATTGTCTCAGGATCTGATGCTAATGACTCAGTAATAATGAAAAGTTCTCTTGTTATGACAGACTTATTCATGTGACAATTATAGCAGCTCGTGATTTATTTCATAAGGGTGAGCTATTCGATCATAATTATGTGAAACTTTGATATAATGACTTCCCAACTGGCTCATTTTCCTTCAAGTGGCAGAAGCGGAGTCCTTTATGGAACTAAATTAATGGAGCTATCACTCCTCAGCGTTCATCAGCGTGATCTTTCCAGAATCATTCCAACAGCCTGTTTCTATGCCTTCTGTGCAGGAACTACTCAGCAGTAATCAAACCACCCACTACGCGTTTCCCCATTCTTTTTTACACTTCTCTCTCTCTCTGACTGTGTGTGTGTGTGTGTGTGTGTGTGTGTGTGTGTGTGTGTGTGTGTGTGTGTGTGTGTGTGTGTGTGTGTG
>JBBIGC010000039.1:11184820-11202374 GCA_037576955.1 Lepidarchus adonis
ACACACACACACACACACACACACACACACACACACACACACACACACACACACACACACACACACACACAGGGCTGGTTTGCCCTTTTGTTGAAACCTTGTATAAAATACATTTGTAAACCAGATTCCTTGCCCACAGAAAGACATGAGATACTGACAGTAGTTAAAGGAAGTTTTTTTTACAGCAATACTCCCATGTCCCTGAAAGTAGAATATTTGGCACAGGGTATAAACAGCCAATTACGTCCATAATTTAAAACGTATTAAATACTAAAGGTGCAATACATTACTGCACCGGCATTTATTCCTGACAGAAAAAAAAACGAAAAGAAGAGCAGATAAGAGTCATCTCGGCTTGTCCCTGGCCCACCGTCTCTTAACATGTAGTCATCACTAAAATATACAGAAATGCAAATCACTGAATTGCTGATTCAATACAGTTCAACAATAACAATCTGTTGAATAATACTCAAGAACATTAAGCACAGCCACTTGGTAAGAATGATCACAATAGTCGGATCCGTTTTTAAACCATGCCATTCAGAGGTCAGCTGAAGACAGACGAGGAGATTTTCTGCTTTATGAATGTAATGGAGGCATACAGTACTGGCCATCGGTCTAGTATAGGCACTAATGATACCAAAGTAGAGTTAACTGATGCTCGTCTTTCAGCACAGGAAGCTACATATAATCCACACAATCACGTCCCATTTTTTCCAAAGCAGAATGTGGGTGGATCCCTATTTATAGATGCAGAAGAGCATAATCCCTTTAGCCATGTATGACTGAGACAACTGTGGAATGTTAGCAAGAAGATGATGAAGCCTTGGAAAAGCTTGAGGAACAATCAGTAATCGCTCCCTTTCTGTCCGATAGTTGCATTCATCTTTACAGGCAGATCTGATGTGTCCAGTTCAAGGCAAAGTTGCATCCAAAACAGCAAGCAGAGATATTTCAATGGTCCATGAAGAAAATGAGCCCAGTTTCATATTTTTCAGTGTCTCCATCGCTGAAACAGGTTGAATGTGGCAGTTCAAAAGTTCGTGCACGTAAGTATTGTCCCCAAAAAATTAAAACCTGCTTAAAAGCGAGAAGTATTACTTCTTTTTACATTTTATTAAAAATAAATAAAAAATAAATAAATAATAAGAAAAAAAAAAAGATGTATTATCATTGGCTGTAAAACATAAAAATCAAATGTGCATAAAAATGTTAACATTGAGCACTCAACTATTAGCATAATCACTCAAACATTTGGAATCAATTGTATATCCCCCATAACCCAAAAGGGGTAGTTATCAGTAATATAAAGCTTTGGTATCAATAAAAAGTTATATAATTAAAATGTAATTATTTAGGGCCATTTTTAAGCATTTCCCATTTTACAAGCAAGAGATGCAGTTTATTTATCATTGTCCTCAGTGAGGTACTACAGTGTTTATCATTCTGGATCTAAATCATATAATGGTTTAATGGCATTGTATAAATGGACAGAAACTACGCATATATTATTAGAAATATTTTACAGGTGTATTTGCAGCGCAATTGGTTTTATATTACCAAAAACATTGATTCCAAACTTTTGAGCAGCACTAAAAGTGCATTGCCGCATTAAAAACACAGACCACGCATTCAGGCTCTCTTGTGCATTGGAGAGAGTGACTAAAGATTTCTCCTGAGTTAGAGCACAATGTAGAACAATGGCTAATTTTCTGCTTCAAGAGCCCACAAATTCAGCAAATAACAGCGTGAGTGACCCAAATGTCAACTTTTTTGTCCCTTCTTCCTTCATTAATGTGAGTGAAGACAAACTGCTTCAGAGATTGGACTTCACATCAACCTAAAGGTAGGTATTGGGGTAGAACTTCATAGTCATCAGAGAACAATAAATTAGATACTTGGATCAAGTCAATAAACATGCAGCTAAAAATCACCCAAGATCGAATTAATCTTCCCTGGATTTTTTCCACCTTCCGTTAAAAGAGGTCATATCTTAAAAAAGACAAAAAAGTGAAAAAGGCTTTGTTTTGAGAGAGAAAAGACATTGGACAGACAGAAGAAAAGACATATAAAAGTGATCGATGCAGAAAACAGAAGTGACCAGTCCTGTTCACAACAGTAGTTCTTGGTTCTATGATAAAAGACACATCATGATAAGTCACAATATGTCATAATTTTTTGCTTTTGCAATTTGTTAAAGCATAAAATAAAAAAAAAGTAACAAATTTGGGGAGATGATACAAATGGTACAAGCTTCTTGCAAAATTCAGGGATCAATTCCTAACTGTCAGTCTTTGAGGATAAAGAGTTTTCTTTATCCTGGAATGTCACCCAAACCATTGTCAGAAGGTTATGCCCGCTTTCAAAAAGTGAAGAGAAAAACAGCACAGACCATTAAAGGACAGCAACTGAGGCCTGGGTCACTGTCTGTAGTAGGCACCTATGGAGCAAAGACAGAGAAGTGTGTTAAAATCTGGATGCATATAAAAGGCAATTGTTCAGGAATGCCCACTTTACCCACCTCTGTATGCAGCGTCGGGTCTGGATGGAGGCCTAGGGGAGTAATTCTCTGAATATGCGTAAGGACTGTCCACATTCTCATAGTTATGGGTTCGTGGAGGAGGAGGTCTGCAGAAAGACGGGTGTTAAATGTGAATTTGTATAAAAATTAATGTTTAAAAATGCTCATGAACACATCTGGTACCTGACGGGTTTGGGATTATTCCGAGCTTTTTGGTATTCATAGTCTTCCCGTGTTCGTGGTCGCACTACGTCCTCCTGTGTGGGCTAACACATGCAAAATATAGTGTATGAATAAAATAAAATAAAATAAAATAAAATAAGTGTTGAAAATTGATTCAAGCTCGTGAACATGAGCATGGAAAAGCATCATGGGAATTACCTTTAAATCTCCCTCAGCTCGTCTCTCCCTCTGCGGTCTCTCCATTGCCAGTTTCTCTTTTTCTCTTGACCTCTTTAACTCCCTTTTCTCTTCTTCCATCAACCGTCGAGCTATTTCCTATTATAAAGAACAGCTTGTGCTTTATTGAGACACTATTCAAAATGTCTAGCCGACAGGAACACATTTTAAAATAGCAGATAAACAATTCTTTTGGGCCTAAACATGAATTAGAAATTGAGATACCAGTGGTTCTGAAATAGCTGCCATTAAAACGCTTCCCAGGACCATCATTCATTCTTATGTAGCTGCATTAGCATGAGTGTGGGTTTTCAAAATCGATGTCCAGCACACGTTTCACTAACCTCATCCTGTGCAACTTGAGCAGCTCGTTTGTCAACGTGACTTGCCTATGAAAACCGAATAAATGGAAAAACAAATATAAATGGACATTGCTTCTTTTTTGCTCCTAATAAACATTTTTGGGTTTAGGAGGGTCTCTTATGCCAACCTTCAGTTCCTCTTCCTGAAGCTTGCGTGCCACTTCCATGTCTTTGAGCTCCTGATCACGTAGACCCATCTGAGCCAAACCTTGTGTTGTTTCCTTAATGCCATACTCTCCTCGCATACGTCCTACAGGGGGCATCAGAGAGGTAAGTTCAACAAGTGACTAGTATTTGGAGTAAACCCTGACAAGTATACTGGAATGGACAGCAGTGCAAAACTTGAAGAGTTCATTTAGTTTAGTCAGAAATCAAGGATTTTACACACAATCACAATCACTGAAACTCCACATACAGAAACGAAAAAGTCAGAGAGATTCTGGAACAGATAACACCCTATGATTATGCTAAAGATAGGCATGTATACAATTTGATGGATTTTCACTAAAAAGAAACCAGTCTGTATAGAGCAGTAATCAGCATTTTAATGTGCATTAAAAGATGCAAAGAGAAGTACAGAGAAGTCAGAAACGGTTTCAAAACATAAAGCAGGCAGCAGTCCCTCCACCAGTGATAATGTATAATTATTTCTGTAATATTTATGTTGATTGACTGAATAGTTGTCCAAGTGTTTCTTTAACAAGCAGCCAGGATGACTCTGCACCATAGATGAACATCACAGAGCTTTGGTTTGAGCACCAGTTATAAAGCATCCAACAACTTCCATAATTGACTTGGTCAACAATTAACTGACACTGCGGAGTAATTGTAGCACAATTCTTGGTCAGAGAAGTATGCTACAGAAGAAGCGAAGCCGTGACCCCAGCACATTCTGGACACAGAGTAATCATCCATTGAGTGGAAAAGGAAAAGAGGAAAGTATTGAAAGAGATGTTGAAAAGTGTCAAACATGGCTTGGCAGCAGACCCACCACCAATTTTCATAGCAAGGACCCTGAAAAAAAGCACACTCAAACACACGGGCCCTTCGTACCTCTCTCCCTGGAGGGATGTCTTGGGGATCTGGGCTCACCAGAGTGACCTCTGGAACTGGGCTCCTCAAACACCTCATTAAAGCCAGAGTTGGCCTTCAGTCTGCTTCCATAGTCCGCATCCTCTTGGCTTTCATCTGACCTGCTACGAGCTGAAGGTATGTTTGGATTATCCAGTTCCTGCCCCCTGCTCCTGTCCCTACTCCGATGCTTGTCCCGGTTCCTTTCCTTTTCTCTGTTTTTGGGTGCCCGTCTGTCCCTTTCACAGTCCAAATCAAGGTCTCTGCTTCTAGGTCTATTGTCATTTTTTTCTACGTTCCATTCAATTTCTGGACGTCTACGTTGTTCTTTACTGTTGTCCACACTGAGAAGTTTATCTTGGCTTCTCTCTCGATCTCTGCATTGCACCTTATCCCTATTTCTCCTTCCATCTCTTTCCCTCTCTAGATCTTTGTCCCTTCTTCTTGCCCTGTCCCGCTCCTTGTCCCAGGCTTTGTCCCTTTCAGCTGGATCATCCATGTAAAGTCTTTCCTTCCTGGGCGCCATGGATTCCTGGTCAAAATAAGTATCATCCCGTTGGTCTTGAGTAGGATATTTCTTGCCTCTTCGATGTTCAGTATATTCTGCATCAACGTGCCGGTTTCTTTCAGACAAGTATTCCTCAGGGTACTTACTTCTACCGTTGGTGGAGTAGTGTTCAGGCTTTCTATCCTTACCATCATGTCCACCTTTGGTACCTTCAGAGTTATAGTGTTCAGGGGCTCTAGACCGACTGTGTTCTGCAGGGTAATATTCAGCATATTTGTCAAGTCTTCGCTGATCCAGTTTTGGAGACCGGTGGTCAGGAGATCGACTTAAGTCATGATGCTTTTCCATGCTGGACATGGGTGAATCTGAGTCTGGGTCCCGCATGCGTGGGTCTGAAGAGGGTCGGTAGGCTGGTTAGGAGCAGTTGTAGGTAAGTCCAAAGCAGTGCGTAAATGGAGGGGGAAAAGTTTGTTAAAAAGAGTTACTAGGCTAGTTTTTTTTTTGACAAGAGGTTAGTTCAATGGACACTGCAGAAAATATGTAAAATGGTGAAAAAAAACAAAAACCCTATATATTGTTTGTGTTATTTAACCCAGATGCCATAAATCAACTAAGATGTGCTTAGTAGTTTAGTTAAAAACTAAAACCGCAAGGGTGGCATTGTTAAATGTGAAGTTTGCGTAATTGTTAAACTGTTTGCGTAAATAAATTCTCACATTTCTTTGTATAACTTTACTCTTTCTTTATTTTTTACAAGAATAGTAAAACAGATATTCATAAAGTGAATATTTAACATCTAAAATTGATAAATTTCAATTCAATGCGTGAGTTCTATTGAACTATTATTTATTTTCATATAAGAACTTTATAGAACTCCTAATATAACACTGATGTGAAGCAAGTATAAAAGAAATACAAAACATACATTAATTATAATTAGTATTTAAATTAGGTTATTATGTAAAAAAAGCCAAATTACAGCAGCTTTGGGAGGTTGGTGTATAATGGTTTTGATTTTGAGGGCCGTCATGGAGAGGGGAACTATTGTCAGTTTCATTTAAATCACTTGGGTGGGATATTTAATGTAATTAAATGTAAATATAATTTATTATACTATATATTAAACAACCAATAAACCAACTTAAATCACTACAGATGCATGAACAACCAAAATGTAAATGATTTTCTTCCCCTACTGCCCCCAAGTGGATGCAATGTGCTCCATTCAATCTTGCTTCCTCCTTCTTGCAGAGAGCGCTCAAAATAGGAGTGTAAACAGCTCACTCGCTCTGGGTGGAGAACTGCACAGCACAACAGATATGTAGCAGGCAAGATAAATGTGTACACAGGTTTGTAAAAGAGGACTAAACTGTGCTGCAGCAGTATTCACACAAGAAAGGCATGGACCACAATAAAGTAAAGCCTCTTTCCTGCTAAACATACTTTGCTTAAAAATGAAGGAGATTGTAAATAGTGTGTGTGTGTGTGTGTGTGTGTGTCTGCCTCTTTATAAAACTGGGTACTGACAAAATAGGAAAGTGTTTCTCTGTGTCTAAACAAGAACAGGAGTCTTTGTTCAGGTTGTACCTGCTCACAATACAGTTGGTTACAGAAAAAACTCAGAGAGAAAGCGTTTTCGGCTGCTGTCAGATAAGAGATTAGGTGGCAGGTTTCGAGAAGGTGTGCTTGTGTATTGAGACTATGCTTCAAGTTAGCACCAAACAGCAGTTCAATTCAAGGGCCAGACTGGGCGAAATGGCTGTTACGTAACATGCAAGAGCAAACAAACGGCAACGCATACACACAAGGCCAGGCTACACGAGAGGGTGGGGTGAGCAGAGGTAATGAAAGGCAATCTCGCTTTTCCAGTTCTGTGTCGTTTGCTACCAAGAAATGTAATGGTGTTTAGGTATTTAATCATCTGGACACAGCAGGGGTAGTTAAAGTGGTCGGTCAGTCCACGAGAGCCCTTGTGGAGATGTTTGGTAAACAGGCAGAATTTAAAACTAACATGTGGTCGCCTCTGCAGGACGTCCCCAGCACTTTCACAACAAACACCCATCCGTCTGTGCACCGCCAGAGGCTCGTTATGGAAAGCCACAGCAGTGTGGTGTGCTGATGTAGTCTAGGACGGACTGTACATCATATCCTCCCAGCCCTCTGCAAGAAGTCTCTCTTTTCTTCTTCTCTCTTCAAAGCTCCTACTAATGGCTCAACTTTACACAAACTTTCCTCTTTCTCATACGCAACTGATCATGTTCGGTGTTTAGTGTTGGAAACTTGCTTCTTTACTTGCACATGAGGGCTTTGTGGCTAATGTAGCCAAAATTAAATAAAACCTTTGTGCCAGTTTAGCTTTTTGCACCTGCCTCCATTTTGAATTGGTTACAGGGCCCAATCAAGATCATAAAGTAGCAGTAATTATTTTTCTGTTCACTTAATATCCTTGTGGTGAAAGCTGTGATGTGTTTAACCAAGCCGGTTAAGATAACTTCACATTTGAACAGTTTCAGAGCTCCAGAAGGTTGCAGTGCTCTTTAGCATGGCTTATTTTAAAACGCTTCAATAAAAAGCAATACTGCTGGTTGGTCCACCACTTGTTAGACTGGCATTACAGATACAGAACTATCCTTAAGCATCATAAATGTTTTAAAATGTATTTTATAAATGAAATAATAATAACAACAAGTCATTATTATGATTATTATTATTATTATTATTATTATTATTATTATACTACTACTACTACTACTACAACTAATAATAATAATAGAAAATTTCATCTTTCAAACTGCTTAAATATTCTGGGTTGGTCACACACACATACATCCTTAAGGACAGTGGGAGGAAACCAGAGCACAGTGGGAGTTAGCAACCTCACATAGAAAGGCACCTATGGCCGACCCAGGGTTCAAACACAGTACCTTCTTGCTGTGAGGTGACTAATTATTATTAACCAGATAAAGACGACCACACAATTCTAGTTAGATCAACCCCCAGGGCATCAACAGTAATATTTAAATCATAGTTTAAAATGTGTGACTATTAAGAACAGACAAGATTTACACAGGTAAAGCAATGTTTAACTAATGGGTTTTACTATAAGTCTAAGAAATTAAAATGCAAACTAGAATGTTATATTAACCAACATGATCAGTATGTGTGTCCCCCATTTTAACTGGCGTCCAGACCAATCAAAGTATTTGTTTGTTAGGCCCTAGTTTTGGTCAAATAGACATGCAAATAAACTGACACCATACCGAACATTTGGGGTTGAGGATAAACTGTACAAACCTGATGTTCAGCCGAACCAATGACATGGTCACGTTTAGAACATACTACAAAATAAAAGTCTCTTTATGTTCCCTGGAGAAAAACCCACAAATAAAGTGTTCTAACCCATGAAGCCACAGTCATTCATTCAGGCTACAGGGCCTGCAACACACCTCCTTTGTCTTCATAGTACTGCTCCTCAAAGTTTGCCTCCAGCTGCTTCTGTCTCTTTCGCTCCTCTTTCATCTCTCTCTCATGCAGCTTACGAGCAATGACCTACGGAGGAGAAAGACGGAGCAAGAGAAAGCAGGACAGATATGTGTCACATCCCAGGTCATAAGAATAGCTATATTTCTCACAAAGAAAAGGAAAAATGTGAGATACTGAGGTAATAAAGCAGCTGAGGACTATAGGACATGTTTCTGGCAAAAATAGATACTACACTGTATCGGGGAGACTAAGGCAGGACAAAGAACGTGGTGCCTTCTAACCTCATCCTTTTCTTCCTGCTGCCGCTGTTGCTCGGCCTGTCGGACCAGTTGCTTCTGAATCTCATGGGCGATTTCATTGTCTGTGCGCTCACTAAAGAAAAAGGTGAAAAATAAAGAGAAAAGATATGAATCCATACAAAAATGATCTGAAAATACAACATAGTTCACAGTGCTTTTATTAAATCTCAGCTTCTTCCAGTAAATCTAAATCAATACAGAACACAATACAGCTTTACCTATTTAAGTGTAATCCTATCAATACTATCTTCTCTACAGTGGATGTTTAATGTGTCTTATACCATATGAAATAAATAACAGCTTCCAATTCAACAAAAACACATTTTTCTGATGCAAATTCAATATACCTATGAAACAAATGGAAATAATTGTAAAAACACTTCAAATATGGTACATAAAAGCGAATTTACTGAGCATGCAGACAATTCCTTTCATTAAATGAGTCTGCTGACTATTTATAGCACTTTAAGGAAGTATTAAAGAGGGGCCAAATTCAAATGAGACCCACAATCACATCTGCTTTCAATGGGGGAAGGGGATTAGCTTCAAAGCATCAACATCAGAAACAACCAATAACACCCTGGAAAAGTGGGAGACAATTATGATACAGGTATATTCCAATATTAAACTACTGTACAGCAGCCACAAAATTATTTTAAAATCTTTTTGTACAACAGTTTCTATGAAACCCCTGTAAACACTTGCAGTGTAAAACACGCAGTGTGTGATGTCTCTGTAGTAGAATACAGAATGAATAAAACAGGAGCTGTTCTGTTGTGACAGACAGATAAACATAAAAGGAGACATAGCGGAGAGGGGCACTCAAAACAGGACCCAAAAATGGAGGGTATGCATGCGACATCACAGATAATGGCGGCAACTGCAGTTACACCCAACAAGTCTCACACAAAACAGGAAAAAGCTGTTGCGAATGACTTTACAAATAGAAATGTGAACTTTTTTACAGATTGCCAAAAGATTTTTAAAAAGAAAGAATAAAAAGGATTACTGCAAAGTGCAGAAAAGACTAAGAAGTGAGAAACCGAAAAACCAGGAGTAAAACCATTAATTCTATATTTGATTAAATTCGAAGAACTTGGACTAAAGTCACTTTTACATCAAGGAGCCAGTGGACAATGGACACCAATGTGTAGCCAGAGAACCAAATTCTCAGCCACATGCCAACCACTCATTCTTTAATAAGTTGGGTCTAACCACCATTAATTAAAGCATTGTTTTTGTGGGGGTAAAAACAGAAAACTGCACGTGGCAGTCCTGTATTACTGTAACTGCATTCTACTACCGAAGATTACAGTAAATACACACATTAAAAAAAAACAGCAACGTAACTAGAGGACCCCTCGTAATGGTAGATGTGTGTGTGATCAAGAGCAGAAAATAACACTGGCAAAGGCAATGCTAGTGTTGCAGTCATGGTAGTGAAGCTGCATTGTATACAGGATACTCACAGGTCATGGAACTGCTTCCGACTCTGGGCCTTGGCCAAAAGGTCCTCCTCTTCCTGCAGACGCTTAGCCACCCGAAGATCCTGCTGCACTAGTCGACTTTTGTGGACGTTGGATGCCAGGTGGTTCTCAACTAGTCAAAAGAAAAGGAAAAACAGATTAGATTTCATTTATTGCTGCTTTGTAATTAGACTAATAAAGATGCACTTGTGGTTAGTGTGTGGCATAATGTATTAACATGCACCCACAGACTGTTAAATCCACACAAACAGTGCATCTCATATGTCAGAGTCTTTAAGAGCAGTTGGTGGTAACTGATTAGTTCATCCAGATGTGCAATGTTTAAAAGATACAAGACTGTTAGTGCTAAATAACTCAGTAGCCATATAAATCCCTTCATTAAGTCTTTTAGGATAATGATCTACAGTTGCGGGTGATCTTTTTAGACCCAGGGGCAATGGTGTTCACCAATGAAGTAACACAGCAAGTTACCCCACGTTCTTCACATGCGTCAACATCAATATTTGACAATGATACTGCACACTGGTCCTACTACACACACAACCAAGCTGTGATTAGTTCAGAACAGCAGAATGGGGTGTCAGACTGCATTCCTGCAGGGCCACACACCTAATTCAGTTCATGGAAGGCTCATGAGTCAGATATGTTAAAGCAGGGAGAACAGCGAACTTGCTGTGGGCTTTAAGGAATGAAGCAGGGTTCTCATATGCTATGGCTACCAGCATTATAAGAAAACACAGCCATGTCATTGAAAAATGGTAAGACAACTATACAAAAAACTATTCACTCATTAGAAAACTTGTAACAGGTTATGTGAATGTTTTCAGAAAAGATTATCTTCAAGAATGTGTGCACACACACCAACTTGACAGAGAAAGTATGACTCGAACCCAAATACAGGAGCTAAAATTAGAGCAACGACAGTGAAAGTGGCACCATGAAGCTCTTATGTCTATATAAAGTGCTTATCAGAATGTTTTAAGCGCAGATAAACTAGAAACAAAACACCAATCTGATGACATTTATTTATGTTAATATCACTAACTGCAAAAATAGATCCAATAGCTGTAGGAACCAAAGCGGAACATGGATAAAAAATAAATGTAAACCCTCCCCCCAAAAAAACATACAACAAGAGTCTACTGAGATGAATCTTCTCATATTTGCATCCAATACATGGTCATAGTACGTATTGTGAAGTAGAGTTTTTAATTTATTTTTTCACATACATGTTATGCCACAATATGTATTTTCACCATAATTTTTAAGACGGAACAAATGAAAAAGGGCCATATTTTTAAACAATAAATACATATGTAGAATGAGTAGAGATGATTTTTTATTCTGTTTCTCAGATCCCTGTCCAACAACTTTGCTTAAGTAAAACTAATCTCTTTGAAATGAAATGGTGTTTAAGTACAAACAATATTACAAAATGGGCAGAAAAACATGTTGTGGTAAATATGTGATAAATACAGTCATATTGCCTGCCACTAATGTGGAGATGGTGTTTCAAGAATACCCAATGCTAATAAGCACATGGTTATGCAATGCCCATACATGAGAACTGGAAGTAGAATGTGTAACACTAATGTCAGTGACTTTAAACATGGCACTGTCACAGGACGGCACCTTTGGCAGTCAGTTGAAATTAAATTTATTCCCCATCCAATGCAAGGAACTAGGAGCAAAAAATTAAAAAAAAAAACTGCCACAAAGGGAGACATTTTCAAAGGGCCCCTTGAAGCGACATCAGCACTAAGCTTTGGGATTTCAAACAAACAGTCCTAATTTGGATTACATCATTAAAGGTTTGATTTTTTTCCTCATAGCAGAGAAGATTTTGGCACATACAGAAATGCTACCAGTAGAAACACTGGAATGTAGTGGAAATGGTGATCACATGGTAGAAATGAGATGTCTAACAAGCACACGGGATAGTCAGGCATCAACAAACTTTTAGTCATACAGTGTATATCTGTCACTTCTTTTGATGTCCCAATTCATTTGATTTTTGTTATCAAAAATATACATTTTCCATATATGATCGCCATGACAATAGATCATTTTAGGAAAAGGAACCATGTTCTTAACTTTAATATCTGTTAAAATAATTAGATATAATTCCAAGAACAACATTGCATAATATTAAATTTACTCAATCACCCTGACTGGATACACAAGAACAAGATATTTAAATAGTTTTAAATAGTAAAGAAATGAATAGACATGACTGATTTTTAGCTCTTCCTGATATTTCAAAACTGAATTGGTCATGTACTGTATCTGCACAAATAAATCAAGTCAATATTAAAATAAACCATAATAATGAAAACAGTGCAAATATACAATAAAGAAATAAAAGACCCAGTAATGTCGGAACAGATGCTTTAACTTTTCCATTGTTATGAACAGTGGAGGCCAATGTTATGTCTAAGTTACCCTTTATATCCTCATGACCTCAGAGATAATGAGGAGAGCAGGCACTGTGGCAGAATGAAAACCATGCAGCAGTGAGTTTATGTGAGCCACACACAGACAGAGTTCAGCAGGCTACATTCTGAGTCAGTTTTTCAACTGTAGACAGCAGATTGTACTTAAAATGATTCTGATTTGAAGATAAAGTGCAGAATAATTGCCGACGACTGCCACTGCAGTCACAAAGCTCTATCCATTTCCACTGTGGTTTAAGTCTTCACTTCCTAAGGGAAGAGAGGGGCATGTGGTAGAGCAGTAATTGCAATTTTACCCTCCAATGCAGCATTTAGGTCGGCTGCACATGTTTTACTAGTATCGCCCATCACAAATGAATCAGCACTACTGATCTCAGTGTAATAATGAAGCCTGACCAACAATATCTTCAACATGTAGGACACGATTGTGAAGGTGGTATGGTAAACAGAAGATACTTTCACACAGGCATGCAACCCTGAGCTTATCTACACATCACCTGGTGGAGCTGCATGTGAGAATGCGAAGGTCTGAAACTGTAGCAGTGGGCGTTAAGCAGACAGAACCCTCACAGTGATGAAGAGCTCATGGTCCCTAAAATTTACAGTGTGCGGTTGTGTGTTTGTTTCACACAACAGCTGCAAAACCAGAAGAACTGATCACCAACTTAATTGTGTACACACCCAAATGCCATGTAGCATTAATAATCCATTAAGCAAAAACATTATTACTAACATGATATGTGCCATCTTCAATGTGCTGTAAATTACAATTCAACTAAACCATTTGCAGGAGGTGAGAACACATCTGCATGAATTCACCTGTTGTGCTCTAAACGAGTACCTCCTATTTTCCAGAGTTCATTTGAGAAATTATGTTTGTACATTGTCTGATCAGTGACATTTGGTGAAAGATAATATTCACAAAGAAGTCAATATAGTCAATAAACTGCATGTTACACCAAAGCACTATTCAGACGGTGCAGTACAAGGTAGTGCTGAGCAATAGGATATTTATTGTTATTGTGATCAACTGTGGCCACAATTATATTTTCTGAGCATACTGTGATATGATGTATGGTTTCATTTCAAAAAGAGCATCATTATGGCAAAAAAAACAGTATTTGCACATTTTTACTTTTTTAATGTTATATGTTAATAAATAAAAAATAATAACCACTACCATGTATTTCCCACACTTAACAGGTTCAGGTATGGCAGCTTCTGATTGCCAGAAAATTTCAAGGCAAAATGATGTTCCAGATTTTAGTTATGATCATAAATATAGCCAAAAAATGATTATTTTTGAGCGTTATGCTGTCTCACTTCAAGAAAATGAAAGTCAAGATTCAAAGTAAAATTGTCATGTATTCTGCTCATAGTTTTAAGAAATAAGCAACTGATTTGTAAACATAAATGGCCACACAAATGGAGGGCAATCAAGTCTCCAGTCCCAGCTTTGAGAAAGGTCTGTACTCTGCATCTGAACAATGACTAGTCATTTATGTAGAGTCCGTAACCATTTTATAGTTATTCTTGATTTTATCAACTTATGAAATAAACATAAATGATTTATGATGTTTGAGGTTTCAAATAAATAGTAGAAGCATAATAACATTTTATGTTTACTTTTTGTTTTTGGTCAAGTTATTAAACCAATCCACACATTGATGCTTTTCTGAAATTTGTATCTGTAGAATTTAAGCGTTTTACACAATAACAACCACCTGTTCTACTTATTTCCTAATTTCAACTATAAAATGCAATATAGAATAAAATTGGAAACTATAATTAAAAGATTTTATACTGTTCAAAAGGTTACGGACATTACAAGTGAGACACTAATGAATATAAATACTGTGTTTTTGCCGTTAGTTTTGCTTAAGTGAACTTATTGTACAATCTGCTGAGAAACTTTTTTTTTTTTTTTTTTTTTTAAATATGGCCCTGCTGGCTCTTTTTCATTTGTTCCATCTTAAGAAAAAAATACATATCATTGCATATAGTGTATATTAAAAATGTTATTATAAAAAAGTATTGCAATAATATATTTTTGCTGCATCGCCTACCCTTAGTTAGAGGACAGTGATACCAATTTGTTTATTCATTTTAACAGCTGTCACTGTGTTTAATCACTGTGCTACTTACTTTCCTGCTCTTGAAGGTTGTGGGCCAGGCAGTGGTCCTCTAGAACAGCAAAGTCTCGACACACTGTGGGAAGAGACAACACACACAAGACAGGTGAGCACTCCCAATCACCTCATTAGTTTCATTTCTCAAATTTCCTGTGTATGCTGCCATTTAAGAACATTATTAAATGGCCTTTTGACAACAAGCCAAACTAATTAACTACAAAATGAAAGCATTTCACTCCTCAACTTAACCCAACAGTGATGTAATACAGACAAATATCTATTTGGAGAAGATATCTGTTTACAAGCAAAACAGCACAATGCTGCCACCAACAACAAAGCCTTTTCTGAGAAGATGCTGGAAACCAGCAGTCCAACACATTCTTTAAAAAAATACTCTACAAATTAAATTTTTTCCCCCTTTCTTTCATGATATTCTTATGCTGTGCAATTTCCTTCATAAAATAGAAAATTTGAGCAAAAATGTGACTTAAATTGGGTCACTAAGAATTTTTAATTTTAATTTTAAGAAAGCTCTTTTCCCCCTGGTAACCTAGCTCAGTTTCAGTTCACTTAAAGAAAAAAACAAAAAGAAAGGAGGAAATAAAGGAACAGATGCATTGAAAAGCATCAATGCTGACTGTGGTTAAACAAGCTATAAATACACTGTAGACTAAAGCGATGCCTTTTCTTCACAAAATAGAAAAAAGTACAAAATGTGCGCATGCATATTCAATACTGCAACAATATTTGCAAGTATATTTGCAGAACATGGATCATAGGTTTTATGACATTTAAAGTGGCACCATTTGAAAATGTCAACTATCCAATCCTAAACAGGACACACTACAATATTTGCATATCTGACCTAATAACCTAATTAAGGTTAAGGTAAAGGAACACTTTTGAAAGAGTATCTGTTTCCAAAATTACACAAGCTACTTTCAGTCAACCACTGCTTGATTTGTTCATTACTAGTTGGGCTAGGAGATCAGGCAACACGAACAATTATACATTTCCTGACAATAGAGATTAGATCTTGTGGTAAAAACTGACTGCGTCCTTGGGTAGGAGCTTGCTAAGGCACGAGAGGAGGATAACAATAAGCCATGATTACAGACCAGTGATTAAACATCTCCCCATCTGGTGCTGAGTGGTGGGTTAACTAAAGCCTCAGTCTTATTTGCACAGCAGAGAGAAATACCCTTTAAAAATACATTTGACAGGCCTGTGAACAACGGCACTATTCATGAACATGAAAAGAGCAGCTTCACAAAACCAGTACATGGGCTTTAACACATACACAGGGTTTTTAATCACAGTGACTACGAACATCAACATAATCATTATGCTAAAACATAAAAAAACACCAAACATCGATCATTATGCTAATATTTATGCTGAAAAACAAGGGAAGTAAGCTGAGGCTCAAAAAATTAAGCTGATATGATGTTGGTAATTGGACAGTTACGCTCTAACACAGGAAATATTCATCATTCAAAGCTTCATTAGGTTTAAAAATAAAAAAAGTCTCTGTGCCACCCTTAAGCCAGCAGATTTAAAATGACACTCTTAAGACTGTGGTGGTCTAAGTCCTAGATTTTGCAATCACTGGTGGTACTGATAACTACTGATACTAATAAAACTATTGCTAACTATTTTTGTACAGTTGTACAAATATACATTTTAATACACATGGCCATATTAAGGAATCATATTCTAATTCATTTCTATTTAAAATGTTGGAAAGCATAATAATATGACTATATATCTGTTCAATATGCTTATATGCATCATTCAGCAAATCAAGAGCAATAAATTATAGGATTTTCACTTCAACAAAACCTACTAATTCTACTAATTAATACTAATTTGGTGTGGGCCTGTAGAATAGCATGAATGCATACAGTGCTAAATGATAATGTAGCTTAAATATTAATACAACAACTTATTTCATATTTATTAGTAGCTCAATCTCAGAAAAAACAAAGAAAGATTTGTGGAGAGAAGTTGTAGCTGAAGGCTGTGACGCAACACCGTCACCTCTGCCACTGTGTTCATGCTTATTGCAGAAGCTAAGCCTAAAGTTAGTTAGGAAAAAAAGTGGAGTGAAGATAAGCCAAGCAAAGTTCCAAGAATTCCCCAAAACTTCCAAACTCAAAACTCTAAATGTTATACTAATTCCAACCCAGTTCATCCATCTGTGTAAGAGACTGTCTCACCAAAGTCCTGTATTTATTTTATTTGTGCAAACAGTTAAATATATATGTGAACACTTATATGTGAAACAGATCAGACTGAATACTTTGTTTATTGCAAGGTCACAAAAAACAGCATTTGCATATAAATTACCCATTCAGCCAACAGTTTCGCCTCAACCATTCGCAGGAAAGTTAAAAGGAGAATTTCAGCCCAGACTACTTTTTGAATGAGGTACTACAGGGCAGCCAATCAGAACAGTCATTTACATACATGAGTCTTAAAAGGCATACTAACAAAAAAATCTCTCTCTTACTGTAGTATAAAGGAAACATTAAGGTTTAAAAAGAACTATTATAGTCAAAAATCATGGTGTATTGAAACGTAGGAAGCTCTCACTGTAAAGGTCTGAACGGGAGGGAAAAATAACGTGATATACTTTGCAATATCGTAAAAACACATCAGTGACAGAAGATGACATTATTATAAGTATTTGCTAGTCAGATAAATGTTATGGTCTTGGCATGTTTTTGAACCACAATGTGAAAAGCAATACATGCCAAGATTATGCAAAATCCCTACAAAGAGTAATTTCTGCTACTTACTTTCTCTACAAAAGAATATTACATGTGTGTGTGTATAT
>JBBIGC010000039.1:11202474-11217944 GCA_037576955.1 Lepidarchus adonis
TATTATTATTATTATTATTATTATTATTATTATTATTGTTGTTGTTATTGTTATTATTATATTATTTTGACCAAATTTTCCTAGAATGCTGTATTTGGTTTATACCAGACATGTCCTCTGTTCTGGTTTTCCCATTTTTTTTTATTTTACACTCATCTGTCCAAAGAACATTATTCCAAAAAATCCTGGTCTTTGTCTACAAAGGTTTTCTCCTTGCACACCTCCCATGCAAGTTAAAGTTGTGCCATATTTTTCTGATTGTAGAGGCATGCACGATCACATCAATTGGTAGCAATAGCCTGCTGTAGATCTTGTGGTGGCATTTGAGGGTTTTTGGAGACTTCTTTTATCATCTTGCAATCTGCTCTTGTGGTGAAATTGCTTGGACGGCCAGACCTAGGCATGGGACTGTTTTCTGGACAGTGGAATGAGAATTCTTTTGAGAACTTTCTAAATCCCTTATCAGACCAGCTAATACAATCTTCTTTCTGAAGGCCTCAGAGAGCTCTTTTGATCTCACCATGGTGTTCACTCTCACCTCAGCAGTCAGGAGCACACCAAACTAAATGTCTGAGATTTAAACAGGGCAAACCTACTTTAAAATGCTGAGTAACAATGTTCTAATCACATGCACTTGATGTACTATACGTGTGTGTGATTTGTGTCATTTTAATTGGGGATAAAGCTGGGAGTGTCCTAACTGATATATATACAGTAATGTGGAAAACGTTAGGACACCTTATGAAAGCCTTTGTGTTTTGTAACATTCTTGAATATATGGATATTTTGGAGATTGAAGTAATACAACCAAAAATGTGATTTCTGAAAGGAATAAATTACATGTTTTTTTGTATTCATATACATAAACCAAATTTGTCTCAGTGGAACTGGTACAGATATGCAAAATCCAACCATCCATTATCCACACAGCTTAATCCATTCCGGGGCAAGGGGGAAGCTATAGCCAAACCCAGCTGACTATGGGCCAAGGCAGGGTACACCCTGCACAGGAGGCCAACCCAACGCAGGGCACAAATATGCAATGCTGGATATTATTAAAAAATATTGGATATAACTGTAACAAGTACACCTAACTACACAACTCAAACTGTTTAATTTAGCACACATTATACATATGCATATTCATATATTTGTAAATTCATAGTCATCACAGAAATGATAATCTCCTGAAGACACAGAACAGAGAGAGATAGAGGCTGTGAAGGCTGCTCATCAGACCGGATTCAGGCTTCCTTGTGGTCTCCTCTAGTCCTCCAGATAAACTTTAAGGAAACACTCCCCCTCTAAGATCTTTTATAAACTACAGTGGAGAAGCTGCACCAATTCCAACAAGCCAGTCTGCAGTATATCTGAGAGGTAGGCAGAACTTTGGTCATTATTTTGCTTCTTTTAAATGTATTTTATACAGATTATAACTGTAAAACTATCAAATATAGAGCTGCAAAATTCTTGTAAGCTTTAAATTAAATGTAATGATATGTTTATGCAATATAAGCAAATTCTTACTTTTGCAATTATATAGGCATGAATAAAAATATATTTGTAATCACATTGCAGACATATTCAGCTCCAGTCCTGGAGAGCTGGTGTCCAGAACAAATTGTTGCTTTACTGTCCAAACGCACTCACTACACCTGGAAATTAAGAAATCGGTTGAATCAGATGTGTTTGACCAGTGAAATCACAAAACTTTATCAGACACCAGCTCCCCAGACTAAAAACTCAGATAAAATGGTATTACAGGTAGTTAGACTCTAAAAAAGGTTTCAAATTGGGATTTTTACATCCATGCCAGAGAAGAAAGACCTTTTCGTTCCTTAAGGGAATGTTCATTGAATGTTTCTTTAACATTTCAAGTGATTTTTTCATTAAGAATCGATTTTGGAAATGACTGGTTCTTAATAGCTTTCCAATCCAAAAACTACTTTATTTTTTAAAGTCTTTGAATGACAATGAGAAGAGATTGTAATAACACCTCTTTATCATTTGGAGAGTGACCATAGTCCACATCTTTGGCTAATGTATTTATATCCCATTTCAGAGTCTGAGACTATGTGGTTCATTCTTCTGCTCCAACTGGCAACTCTGCTCCGCTTTGGTTTTCCCTGTCCTACTGACTGCGTATGCTCTTCAAATGGGGGCGTCAGATGCACAGGGCCCCTCACCGACATACCGTCTGTGGAGGCCAGCACCACTTTCCGCTTGAGTCTTAATAACACTTCCATTAAAGTCCTCAAAGCCCATTGCCTCCAGCCTCTCGTTCTGCTACTGAGATTTAGCATTACTCACAGTTCTCTTGACACCATCCACCCAGAAGCCTTCTACAGTGCTCCTCAGCTCCGGTCAATCATGTTGTCATCCAATGCCCTCTCATTTCTTCCACCCAAGGTGTTTAGCAGGCTCAGCACCTTGGAGCAACTACGCCTGGACGGGAATAAGCTGGTGTCTGTCAGTGCAGACATGTTGGAAGGGTTGGGCAACCTCACTGAACTGGACCTCAGCAAAAACCTAATTAAGCAGCTGGATGTCAATATCTTCCAGGACATGGCAACCTTGAATCATTTGAACCTGGGTGGGAACTTACTACAAAACTTTCCAAAGACATTGTTCCACAACCTGAACCAACTTAAAACGCTGATTTTGTACTCCAACCAGCTGGAGACTCTAGAGGAAGGTTCCTTCGATCATCTACCCCATCTGTTGGTGCTAATGTTGAATAAGAACCGCATCCGTGAAATCCCTCCACAGATATTTTGGAACATTTCCTCTCTGCTGACCCTGACTTTGTCTGGGAACCAACTCCAGTACCTTCCGGAGAAAAGTCTTTACTTCCTACCAAGTCTTACCAAACTGACCCTATATGATAATCCCCTTATTTCCCTACCAGACCAGCTAGTGGGCCATATGCCGAGACTCCAAGAGCTCTACCTGCACTTTACCAATCTTAGCACAGTTCCTGGGAACCTCTTTGCTAACATGACTGGCCTAAAGGCTCTCAATCTCCACTTGAATGATAAGCTCAGCTCTTTGCCAAGGGACCTTTTCTGCTGCCTGCCCAAGCTTCAGAAGCTATCTTTAAGATACAACAATCTTCAGGAACTACACCCAGACCAATTTTCCGAACTCATCAACCTTAAAGTCCTTCTGCTGAATGGTAATGTGCTTCGGTCTCTTTCAGCAAGGATCTTTAGCAACCTAACAAATCTAGCCAAAGTTGAGCTGAGTCATAACTATCTGAGCTATCTCGCAGGTGATATTTTTGTTGGTGCAAGCTCATTGCAGTCTCTTACTCTTGGACACAATCGATGGGATTGCACATGCAGGATCAAAGACATTGTAGACTGGATCAGTGAAAACAAAAAGGTAGTCACAGACCTGGGTGACGTTGTATGTCATACACCTGTCACCTTACAAAATTCCAAACTCAGCTCATTAACACAAGACACTTTCCATTGTGGCACCACAGAGGTTCAAACAAGATATCATTCTGTGATGAGCACTTCAGTGAAGCCTACAGAAACATCATTCTCAACAACCTCCATTACCAACAGGCCAACAGATGGGCAAGAAACAACCATGGGCAATTCACTTAGCAGTACTCCATCACAAACTACAAGTGTCTCACACCATAGTTCTCCTCAGACCTCCCCAACTACTCCTTTAACTGAGGACCCATTCTATGCAGTCAATGTATTCTATGACACTATGGTCCTTGACGGTTGCCCCAGTATTGTTCACAATAATCGTTACAAGGGCTGGGTGTATCTCTGGACAGTACCTTCTACTGGACTGTATAGTGGTCTCTTGTTGGTCTTGCATATTGTACTCATAGCCACTGGTGTTATCTTGATTGTTGCCAATGCATATGTATTATATCGTCTTAACAAGGTAGTCTGGGAATTTGCAATGACAATTACCAAAAATCAGACAATAATAGTTAAAAGATTGCCAAGTTTCAAAGGCAAACGGCAGAAATAAAATCCTAGAGAAGAATGTACAGTCAAACCACTTAAGCTCGTCCCTATTGGTTTGGCCCTAAATTTGGCGAGAGCTGGGGTTGGCGAGCTATTGTAACGGATTAAAAAGTGAAGACCTCTGCACTTCCACCACAAATGACTTGACTCGCTACGTGGTTCCTGGCCTTGAAT
Source organism: Lepidarchus adonis (assembly GCA_037576955.1). Classification (NCBI taxonomy): domain Eukaryota; kingdom Metazoa; phylum Chordata; class Actinopteri; order Characiformes; family Lepidarchidae; genus Lepidarchus; species Lepidarchus adonis. The sequence goes on from JBBIGC010000039.1 coordinate 11,206,644, forward strand.
CAACACAGCCAACTGTCGGAGTACTGAAAATCGTTAAAATCCTAGTTCAGCTCTGAACTGTTTGGTTTTTCACATAAAACAGCATCAGTAATGGTCACATTTTGAGATCTAGCAAACGAAAAACAGATTTCCAGCGCCGCTTCAAGCTCAGCACCTTTCATTTACCAGACATTTTGGGTCTAATTCATAAACTTGTAGGCAAACTCAGATTCAAAGCTGTTCATACTAGCGGAGGACAGGATCAACCAACCAGCCGTGAGTCAAACAGCAGAGTTTCCTGTGTTGATTGGTCCAGACACCAAACAGACCAAGGCTGCACCATCTTACGTTAGTGCCGCCTACCCACCAACAACACCAACAACAGCAGCAACAGCAGCAGTAGCAGCAGCAGCGGAACTATAGAATTAGCATGACTGACCACAAACACGGACCCAAGTTATAGATGGAGAAATGCACACACCTGACACTTTGTATGTTGTGGTGAGGGCGAGAGATAAGTAACATGAAAGGAACAGTATCCTGCAGCCTTTCATGGCGAGAAATATGGTTTGACAAGCTAACAGTGAAGAGCAAGCTGTGTTTGACTGTATTGTGTGTGTCTGTTTAAAGCCTTTACCATCATGTTAATTGTCCTCTGTTGTCTTGATTCAATGGACAAAATTATGTTTTGTTGATTTCCCAATTAAAATGAGTAGACATCATCTACAGATTTAAACATATTTTAATGTTCACTCAATTGAATACCCGTTTGTTGAATTTAACATAAATAGTGGCCTTTGAAAAAGTAAATAATTTTTAAAATGTCCTTTACATGGGGATGTTTGAACTGAGTTCAAAATATTGTAGATACACTCATGTTCATAACTGAGCAGTCATATTACAAATGTAGTTTATTCTTGTGAAAATGCTCATTTGCTTTGAGGCTGATGTCATAAATGCCACCAGGTGAATGATAAGTGCAACATGCACATGACACAACTAAAAATAGAGTCTTTTTATAAACTACATACTTTCACACAACTGCTTCCTGTGCAGAAAATATCCCAAAAAGAGAGAGAGAGAGAGAGAGAGAGAGAGAGAGGGAGGGAGAGAAAAAAAGACAAAGCATCTTTGGAATGAAGACCAAGCTTATACAAACATTACTTGCATCTTTATCATCGTAATCTTTCTCTTACTCAGCGAACCTGCTTCAGGTGACCTGAAGCGCTTTAATCTGGTTTCTTGCCACTCCCACATGACTAAGATCAGGAAGTCCAACCTTGATTCAGCACATTACAAAACCCTATGCTGAGAATGTGCCACGTCATACAGACAAGCCTAGTGCAGCACAACATCCATAGAGACATTTTTCTGAAGTAACAACAAAAATCTTTTAAATAACATAAAAAAGACAATACAAGCTTCAAATTTAACCAGATCAAGAACAGTATGTCTTACGGTTCATATACAGTCTGCTGTCTGTGATTACAGCACTACTCTTAAAAATACAGGTGACAGAAAGGGTTCTTTTGGAAAGATGCTGTATTATCTTATCCAGAGCGACGTACATGGTGAACCATTGGGGATTAGGTGCCTTGCTCAAGGGCACTTCAGCCTGCTGCCTGATTCCGAGAATCGAACCTGGGACCCTTCGGTCACAAATCCACTTCTCTAATCATTGGGCTATGGCTGCCCATGTGTTTCCATATTTTGGTTCTAGGTGGCTGGTGTCCAGCACAGTTTGGTGATTTCTATTCTCAAAACACTTGGTCCAACTCTTGTTATTTACCAGGTTGAGGGGAGAAATCACCAAACTGGACACTGGCCATGCAGGACTGGAGTTGGGGAACCTTGCATTAGGAGAATTAAGTAGGTTTCAGTAAAGACAAAACAAACATTTGATGGATAAAGAACCATCCTTTTTAGGATTTAAGGTGTTTCACGTGATATTTCACGTCATATTGAATGAGCTTTCAAGTATAGAGTTTAGAATTTAAGAGCACTTTTGATCATTTTAATGCATTTTATTTGCGCCTGACTATACATTTTTTTTTAACACTGACCTTAAATCAGTACAACGTAGCTTTATTGCATCAGTAAATGTACATGAATCACAGTAATAAAAAACAGGTTTTGGTGTTGTAGTGCTGTCGGCATCCAGCAGCTTGTGGAAACATGTCTAAATTACAGCTTAACTTACTCCATCCAAGCAGCTATATATCACTTCTGGAAATCATAGGAACACTTCAGAACCGCTGGCTCTCAAGAAACTGCTAAATGAGAGGCTTCCTGCTATGCCAAAACTACTCTTCTCCAAGATAAGGATTTACCAGCTTAAGGAGCTCATTCGAAACAAGAAGTACCTCAGAAGGTAAACAATGTTTTTTGTCTTGAGGCCTAGAGGAAAACATCTAAATTCAAAAATCAAAAACTATAGGTGTGAAATACATGGGATGAAGAAAGCAGTAGTTTTTCATTGCATTATCAGCATGAAGGAGCCAGAAATGTTCTACTTCACATATGTTCTTTTTGTTTGATCTCTTTTTTCAGACTGACCATTCTCCTGAGAAAAAAGAAGCAAAAAGAGGAAATCAGACGTGTTTTCTTCCAGAAAACTTCTCACACATCCGATTCCTGGTGAGCTTAAATGACATTTTTGGCAGAAACATATAACAGCTGAATAACAGCTAAATTAAAGTAAAACACATGATCAGTAACATAGCTGAACCTTTGGAGGCCTTAATGAAGGAGCTCTTCTTTTCTTTCCTAGCTTTCAGGAGAATGACGTATTTAAGCCAAAGCTGGGGAAATTGATGGAGGACAAAGGTAAGAGCAGCCACACGTCTCCGTTTTTAGCTTTAAAGTTTCAATAATTTCAAGTGAAGTCCATGTTTGCACCATTTCTCTTCCAACAGATTGCCTTGCTGCCTTCCATGCTTTCCTCAAGTCAGAATTCAGTGAAGAGAACATTGAATTTTGGCTAGAATGCAAAGCATACAAAGAGTCCACACCTAGCATGTGGTCCCAAAAAGCAGCACAGATTTACCATGACTTTCTGGATCCTATGGCTCAGAAAGAGGTCAGTACAATCAGTTATGCTATTAGAAATTGTGTGTTGTGCGTTATGAAAGCAGTGGGAGATATCTAACATGGTCCAGTCATTTCTACAAACACTTTATTAGAAACAACTGCTTTGTGGGGTTGCTGTTATATTATATTAGCCCTTCAGTTTCTGACTCCAGAGCTGCTCTTGGTTGGATACAGTATATTTGATTGGGGGACCACTCTCAACCTACCAGTGATACCTACAGATGTAAGAAAACCCTGCAATGCTACTGTGCTTCCTACATTCACACAGTTAGTGTCACTGCTTCTGTTGAGAATGCTCAACCAGCCAAATAATATCAGGTCAATAGTTGGCCTAAGGTCAAAAACAATGATAAATGGGGTCAAACCAACAACAGACTGTAGTCTGTAATTGTACATTGTAGGCCTATAAGGTGGGTGGACCTCAAGAAGTGGTCAGTAAGAGGAAGTACAAGGCAGGTGTTTGTAATAAAGCTCATAGTCAATGTAGAAGTCATGAAAATGAAAACACATGACATGAACATGATTATCAGAAATTAGAGTGTTTGCAGTTATAACGTACATTCAGACTGTCAGAGTGCCAGGAACTACTTTTGGTTCCCTAAAGCATGGGTTCTCAAATATTTGTTTATAGTTAGAAACCTCTTGAAATGTGAAAAATGAGCTGCAACACTCATAATCGTCAACCGATTCAATGCACTGTTTGTGGAGCTAATCGAGTTCGAATAAGCAGATGGTTTAATGTTTTACTTAGAGGTTAGCAACATGATGCTGTTTCATTGTCACTGTGATGAATTTTATACATTGTGATGAACAATATAAACAGAACATAATGATTTTGTGTAGAATGAACTGAAGCTCAATAAGAATAATTCATCATTTAAAAAATCTAATGTTAAAATCTTATGGTTTAAAATGTAACACTATTAATTGATGAAACATTATTAATTGATTGCTCAGTTAAATAAGAACCTATTAATGATTACTTTGCAATTTTCATGAAAAAACAGAACTTTTTCAACAAAGGGAAGTGATTAACAAACAAACCACTTTTTTGAGCATCACTGAAAGGGAGGAAACCCAAACCAGCACCAAACAGTTTGCTGTTATAAATTACATGTATATGATAATAAAATCAATAGTTTCAGCCATATAATTTATATTTATTTTAGATGTACTTCAGCACAACCCAGCCATTTCAGGATATTTAAATATAACAAAGAATCTCAGGGAATCCACTGGGTTCAAAGAAGATGACATTTATATGTAAAATTTTTAATTCCTAATAAAAGTGTGAAAATTGAAAATAAGTTTAGATTTTAAAGTATTAATGAATTAAGATTCATTAATTTGAAAAGTAATCATGTAAAATATCCCAGGATACGTTTATTTTCTGATAAAAAAGTCTTTCTTCACTGATTGCAACCCTGTTTGGTTTTTGTAGATCAACATTGATTATCAAACACACGAGAAGATCAAGACAGCTATGGTGCATCCTGATCCATCCTGTTTCAATGAAGCTGAGAGACTTGTATTCAATCTGATGGAGAGAGACTCATGTCCCAGGTTTTTGAAGTCTCCAGCATACCAACACATCAAAAAGAAAGCCACAGGCACAGTATAGGGATCTTCCATCAAAAGATTTCTTCTTTAGTGAAAAAAACCCACATCATAATAGATCTTCAGGAAGTCTCTGGGAAGAGGAATCATGCACGTGGCTTAAGGGGAATTACTGGGGAGAACAGAAAGTGTACAATGTGCAGAGCTTCTATATGAAACATTTCAATAAACAGAACAATAGTAAAGTGGATATATTTTGCAGATGGTCAAGAAATGATTTGCAATAAAAAAAGAATGGCGGAAAACAATGTCACATTTTTATTTGTCACAAGAATCTCTTTTTCAGGATTAAATAATTGCATTTGTAGTAATGTAGGCTGTCTATGCTTGAGTCCACCAGTAATCATAGCAACAAACAAAACTGTTGTATGTCCAAGACCAATGCTTTGGTGACACTCATTATAAACTGCGTCAACCATGCAAATATAAACAGCAGTAGGACTATATTTAGAGGTCTTATGATGTTGACTAATTATGTACAGTTAACAGACTAGGAGAAGAAGTTTTCCACCGTTGATGTATAAGTTGTGTTTTGGTCACATGCCTGATCCGGGTTAATTGGTGCTGAGACGGGAGTCGGGCGACAGCGTCATCAAAGATAAAAAGGAGCCCTGCCGCTGAAAATGGCTTAGATTTTGGGATTCAAAGCTTAAAAAGGCAATTCTCTGGTGCTAAGAATAACTTGTTTGACTGACCTCAAATTCCACCCACAGAGTGGGATGTCATCAGTAGCCTAATCCGTGGCAAATCACCCTTAATACAGCTCCTTCTTGGGGAAAGTAATCTGATAAAGGCTCTTCCATTTTACTGGAATTCGTTGGTCACTGAATAGGCTCGCTTCGGCCTAACTGAAAAATGGCAGAGTATTTATTGAATTAAAACTAATTTACCTTTTACACAAAGATGGTTTAGTCACACATTGCATACATAAATATAATGTCTCTCTATGACAGAACTGTACATTATTCCTTAAAACAATGGTTAAATAAAGAACCACTCTTCTGGTTCCACTCTTATAATAAGTCAAAGAACTTCTTTTTAATATTAAATAGTGTAGAGAAAATGTGTAATGTGTGAAATGAAGGCTCTCTTTACCAATTATTAAAATTCTCACACTTCTAATTCCATCTAAAAAGTGTTTACTACTTATTAACGCACTTACTTTAAGGCACAGTTTATTTGTAGTTGCTTCATGGCACAATGAGGCAGGACATGGAGCTAAACGGAAACATTGCACAATACATGTTGCAAGCATAGATCTCATCCTCCCAAAACTGTGAGCAGCGGGTTTGGTGGACATTGCTAATTGGGAGCGGAGGTCTCTTCGGTCCATAGCTAATCAGCTCCCACAATCTGCCACTGTCTTCCTTTGCCAAAAAAGCTGTTGCCCTGACAGCAAAAGGGAAATGAGCAATACCCTGTGCATTTTGACTTTGGCATGATATTGCTCAATTGCTTTCCATGAAAGATCTAATGGTGGTGCATGCAGTGTGGCCCATCTGAGCCTAAGCTTCATTTATATTGCATATATTGACTCATGGCGCACTGTACATGAGACGTCTCAGACACATTGAGGAGGCACAACGTGCAGCATCAATGCATGACTGGCTGTAGCCATTTTTGGCCAACTTGGGCTTAAAACTTCACTCAGTGAAATGACCTTAGTAGGGTTCACTAGTCAAGCCTGAGGGCTTCTGTTTATATGAAAGAAAGCAGTGGGTGAATGCAGTCAGGCTGTAAGCCAGTAGGACTCAACCGTTAATCAAATGACTGTGCAACCCAACCATAGAATGCAGAAGAACTGTGCAACTATATAACAACTCATTCAAATCTGACTCTGACGCATCTGTAAATAAGCTGTGGCTCTGCTGGATGGAAAAAGACATAAAAACAAAGCATGCAAAGTCTGAAATTTGTTTATCTGCTTGTTTAACTGTGTGCACATGCATTTACATGACTAAAAATAAGGCAAAACAGTGCATGCTTTGAATGTGTGAGCAGCATTGGACTGTAATTGGCTGGACAATGACAGGGTGAGGGGGAGGGGCTGTTAGAGGGCTTCCTCTTTGCTGTGGTTCGCTGACTTCTTGCGAGGGAAACCAGCCTTAAGCAAGTCCAGCAGGGCATATAAAGGAGAGGTGGATGCCAGGGAAGACCTGTTGAGCGCCAAGTGCAATATGACCAAAAACGGGACTGCAAAAGCTGTGGAGTTCCTCTCTCTCAGCTCCTTCCTCTAACATGACCGGCCTAATCTCTGAGCCTCTCATAAAGCATTTCAGCATGGACAGAGATGACCGCAAGAGAAGCAAGAACCTGTAAGTGCAGACCCGACGTTGGTCATACAGATTCTTTGGCTATATCTTGGGATGCGTGTCCATACAAATGGAATACGTTGAGGCTTTGCATGTTGTCACTGCATGCTGTAGCATAGGTACACATGTGTGAAGACTGAATTACCCACCACAGCTGACTTTCTCTCCATAGAGGAAAAAACTTCATGTGCCGACTACAGTGCATGTTCTCCCGTTCATCTGCTCCAGAGAGGTAAGCATCAAGCTGCCGGTTTTCTTTATTAAGATGAAACATGAAGGAAAATGTAAACAGTTGGGCATAGGGACACTTGACGTGTCTAAAAATATGGAACGCACGTGTGATATAGTATAGTCACTACTCTGTACCCAAATACAGTCTTGCTTTTCCAGAAAACAAATCAAGTAAGTCAAGTAACCAAACCTTTCTCTTCTCAGCAGATTAAGTTTAGAGGACACGCAACAATGGGCCCAGTCTTTGGAACGGCTCCTCGAATCAAAATGTAAGCGTTTCCCATTTCTTGCTCATTAGCTGATTGAAGGAGAAGTGCCATTACTGTTACCTAATGGTCAAGTAATCAGACACATAGGGTTACAAAGACCACAACCTCTGGTACATTACCATCAAATTCATCTCCGTTTGTGTCTCCAGATGGTTTAGCAACATTCCGCACGTTCCTCAAGTCGGAATTCAGCGATGAGAATATAGAGTTCTGGCTGACATGCGAAGACTACAAGAAAATTAAATCATCTTTCAGGATGACATCCAAGGCAAAGAAAATCTACGAGCAGTTTGTTAAAGCAGAGTCCCCGAAAGAGGTAAGCCGACATCTTGGTTTGTTCCTAACGCTCTCAATGCTTGTCACTTTCTGACCACTGTATCTGCAGGATCCTTCAGTTTCCCATTTGCATTGCAGATAAACATTGACTACCACACAAGGGAGCAAATCAAGAGGAATGTGAAAAACCCAACAGTCCAGTGTTTCGATGAGGCCCAGAAGATTGTATACGGACTTATGGAGCGTGACTCTTACCCCAGGTTTTTGAGATCGGAGATGTATAGGACTCTTCTGGATTCCCTTGTTGCAGATGCTGCCCGCGGATGAGGGAATGGAGAAACCTCTTAGCAACACTAAAACTGGAATGATAGGGGATCTCTGTGGAGGGCCCATGACTCAAGAGGACCCAGGACCCCCCACACCCAAACCTAGCTATCCAACCCAACTTTGGGTTCAGAAGAAACTGAATGTCATGCAGTGCAGCCGGTGCTGTACAGTAAAGCACTTTGGATGGTGACGATGGCATGAAAAAAGAAGAACAAGTCTAGGAAAGCTATCAGAGAACTTAGACTGCCCTCAAAATCCCTCAAAAAGCATCTTTGTCACTCAGAAGCACTTCCTGTGCAGATAAGACTGGGCATATAAGCCTATCCTGCAGGTAGAAAGGCAGCAGACTGGACAGAAACACTATCATGTGATCACAGCACTTACTGTGTGTGTTTGAGAGGGAAAGAGAGACAGAGGAAAAGAACAATGGGCCATGTTTTGGTATCAACGCCGTAACACCGCACAACTATAGCCAATTTCAAAAATGCACAAGTGTGAAAAAAAAATAGAAAATGTGTCAGAAAATATTCAAGTTTGATCTTTGTAGTTCAATCAATAACCTCAAACTGTTAATTTAAATACAGATGTAATTAGCTATAGACTATTTATTACTCACAACCACTGGTTGAATGTTGCTGTGTCCAATGTAATTATCAACAATGAGGAAATAAACTTTGAATCATTTTCAGTTGTTAGATAACTTGGAGAATAACGCACATACGCGTGTGTATCATTATTTTAAAGCTTCTATAAGAATAAAGTCGTCTGCTGACTGTCAGACAGCTTCTGCACTCTGACAGACGCGTCTCGAAAGTCACATTTTCTGTAAGACAATTACCCAAGAAAAGAGAACAACTCAGTTTCAGTTCCGCCAAAACAGGGAATTAAGAAAGAAAAGTCGAGATGCAGAGCACTGTGTTTGGTAAAAACTCCTGTTAGTCATGAGCTGGTGAAATTCAAACCTTTTTGCGGTTGCACAGGCAGCACCACAGACCATATTTATTGGTTGAACCTCCTCAGTCCTTTAAGGTATAGACACTTGAGCTCAGCGCTGCAATCAGGGTCAACCAGGGTCTTCACCAAACATTCAGGATCTACACCTTTTTACTTCTGAAGGGCACAAAAAGGGAACCTAGAGGCATATCCTTATTTACACCATAACCTTTAACAAAATCAGGTGACAAGCTGGTTTCCACCTCCACCCAAGAGAAATAGAGAAGATGATCTTGCTCAAATCAAGTACTTTTAGAACTGCAATAATCAGGACAACTAGCGGGTAACGCAATGCAGAGTTGGAAACCACTATGTGAAAAGTAAAAATTGCAAAACTCAAAGGTTGCACTTCAGTAGACGTCAGCCACATTTGAGAAATGATGGGATGCTGGGATATGATAATTATAATGTATAATTCTGAATCTGATGAATATTGTGTGACATATTTAAAAAAGAAATGTAGTTTTTTTCAGGGATGCCCAAGAATATTGAATCCATAGACAAGAAAAAAGTTGTAAAAGTTAAAAAAGTGATCAAGAATTTACAGATGTTTTGGACATTCCAAAAAACAATGTTTGATGACACATTTTGTATTCACTCTGGAATAGAAAGCTTAATCAATGTTGATCTACTGTGTTAAAAAGATTCACTGCATTTATAACTTGATAGAAATTAATATGACATTTTACAATATTATTGCTAATGCAGGTACTTGAAACCCCAACGTACACATTTTTTAAACAACTGTGTTCTAGCCTTTTTATCAGGAGATGAATACAGGGAAAATAGTGGACATGAAAGGCCACTTCAGGAAGTAGAACAATGACGCAAACACATGACTCTAGAAGTAGGACCTTTCCATCTGCCTACTTGAGTGAAAGGACTTGCTGAATAAAAATAACCTCCTCTAAAAACTACAACTCCAGTAACTGGCTCTACACCCCTAGGCACAGTATGTCTCCACTTGCTGGGAACTTACGGTGCATGTAAGGCCTTTTGAAGCATTTTCTGTTTTTGTGGAAACTTGGCAGTGGTTACAGTGTGAGCCACTTAAGAGCAGGACAGTTATTTACAGTCTGCACATTATAACAGATAGGCTAGCTCTCGTGGTCACACTGTGTAATACATGACAAGCTGAGTGCTCTGGTCATAACATTTATGGAGCAAAATTCAGTTTGCCGATGTCAATATTCAGTCTCTACGAGAACTTTACTGAAAAAATACAAACTAATATCACAAAAAACGTCAGTTTCAATAATGGGAGTCAATCATAAAATCTTCATCTGAAGCAACATGTGCTGCAACAATGTGCATTTCATGCATCAAACAGGAACATGAAGACATCAAACTGGAAAATGGTGATAAAGATGACACAACAAACAGGAAGTGGTCACAACTCACAGTGTTAGCAACTTTGCCAGTGGTCAGATTGGATAATCAGCAAGTGTGTGAATGTATTTACTGTGTTTATTGAATACAGGTATCATGCTTTAATTTGACCAGAATTCACTTCTTTCCTTTGTTCTCATACAAACTCTATGAATATCTGGATGCACTTAAAGTTCTAGCCACATCCTTATTGATTAAGTTTAATATTTTAGTTTTTTGTTTGTTTATTTTAAACCACAATTTTGTTTTGAACCCAATGTTTGAAATAGGCAAATTATTCTCTTTTAAACACCTTTACACATATTCTGGTTACACTGGACTATGGCCACTTCCTGTTTGTGATCGTTATCATTTTTAGCTTTTTTTGTTGGCATAGTCACTTGGTTTTCTAAATACAGCAACTCAGATACACGCGAAGCTCATCGTTCTCATTAGAATAAAATTTGCACATTTTGTAATGGCTCCATATCTATGCAAATGTATGCATTTTCCACAGCACCATCACCCGCTGATGATGTCATCACTGGGACAGCTACCACATTCAAATATGCATCAGAATGAGCTCACAGGCCTAATGAGTGGAAATATGCATACCTTCACATCCAGGAGAGACTCGCCTGAGCTTCACACAAGGCTCGTGTGTATAAACCTGTATTTCACGTACAAAGTGAAAGAGCTTGTGTGATCAAATCAAGAGATAAAGCGGATCTGCGGATCTTGATATGTGCAAACTGTCTTGGACAGTGATGTTGAGCATGCAGCCATATATAGAGTTTTGTAGTACCACACCAGCCAGAGGCATCATCAGTTTATGTCTC
>JBBIGC010000039.1:11218044-11229763 GCA_037576955.1 Lepidarchus adonis
CTCTGGGACCTTGATTTCCAAATGATATGAAACATTTACATTCATCTGAAAAGAGGACTTTGGACACTGAGCAACAGTGCAGTGCTGTTTCTCCTTAGTCCAGTTAAGACACTTCTGATGTCTCTGGTTCAGGAGCGGATTAACATGAGGAATGTAACATTTGAAGCCCATGTCTAGGGTTCGTCTGACCCCAGCCTCAGTTCACTCCTTGTGAAGCTCTCGCAAATTTTTGAATGGATTTTGCTTGGCAATCCTCTCAAGGCTGTGGGACAACCAGCTTCTTTAGAAATGACCTTTTGTGGCTTACCCTCCTTGTGGAGGGTGTCAGTGACACACTCTGGACATCTGTCAAGTCAGCATGACTTCCCCATGACTGTGTAGCCTCCTGACCCAGACTCAAACCATTTAAAGGCTCAGGAAACCTTTGCAGGTCTTTTGAGTTAATTAGCTGATTAGGATGCGACACCATGACTTTCAAAGATTTAACTTTTTAACAATATTCAAATTTTCTGAGGCAGTGAATTTTGGGATTTATTATCTGAAAGCCACAATCATCAAAATTGCCATATTTCACTCCATATGTTATGAATCTATATAATATATGGATTTCACTGTCTGAAAGGAATGTCAAGAACTATTGAACTTTCACAATATCCACATTTTTAGATGTACCTGTATATTTAATGCAAAGAGCTACAATAAAATACAAAAACATTTTGAAATCCAGCTTACAAAGTGATGACTTCTGTAATGTGTGAGAAAAACATACAACATACATAAACACTACCCTCTAGTGGCAAACACAGAACTATACTTTGACTTTCATATCTGAGCCAGAATGTAAGGCATTAATTCATCACCTTTATTAATTTTTTACACTTATTCATTCCCTCTCAGGGAGTCACTATATATATGTCTGTGTAAACTTATTTAAATAATGGCCTGCGTTACAGCTTCACAAACTTACCTTTTCAACCAGTGGTATCAGCTGTTGATACTCAGCAAGAGTCTTCAGTAATTCCATGATAAAAGGTAGGTAGTTGTGCTTCCTTCTAATGTTTTCAATCTAGAACCATAGCAAAAAAACATAAGTAGAGATAATAAGCACATTACATTACACCAGTTAATCATCATTATTAAGAAAACTATTATTGCAGGTTCTAACAGTCTGTGCTTTCACAGAACATAAGCTATTCCATTAACCCATTTTTTTCTCAGAAGCACTTCTGGTAGTGCTCACAGAACTGCAAGCTTTGAGGCCCAATAACCAAGTAACTGATAAATATGAGGAATTATAATATAAAATAATTATATAAATAATTATTATAATATATAGAATTATAAAATTATATATATATATAGTATATATATATATAAGTGATTAGCAAAGTTGGTTGTTTCCCAGAGAGGGTTTAATGATCTTTGATAAATGGGTGTGTGCAGTGTTCTAAGAGCTTAGAGGAAGAAAAGTTAGTCACCAATTATAAGATAATTGCCCTCAATGAAAAGCACCACCAAAAACATGCACTATTTTTATGCCAGTAAGATTTAAGATAATCTTTATTGTCCCACAAGTGGAAAATTTCACATGTTACAGCAGCAAAATTTACACACAATATATAAGGCAAATGGTAGAAGCACAAAATAAAGAAACATTGTAGACAAAAGTGTAGAAGTGTAGACAGGAGGCAGGAAACGGGAAATACTGCACAGGAAAAGTTTTATACAGATTGCACACATGGATATTGCACATAGGGAAAAATGAGTATGGATATGAAAGTTGAGAGTGAGGTTTCAAGGTCATAAAAGATGATGTTTGTACGTACTTTATATCTTTTAAGTTTCTGATTTTCCTCCTCGATCAAGAGTTGGTACTTTGCGATTTCTGACTGGATGGAACTGAGCAGATTTCCGCCCTGGTCTGTGTCCATTGGTTCTTCCTGTGATTAGAAGATAAAATAATTAAGCTTAACATGCTGCTTAACAACTTCCCACATTTCCATTGTGCACTTACCTCTGATAGCTGAGCCTGTAGTTCTGTAATTTTGCGCTCATAAATCATTTTGCGGTCTGACACAATGGCCATTAAGTTGAAACGAATTTCACCTTCACTGTATCTGATGAAAAAACAAAAAAACAAAAACAACCACAACACAGTGTAAGCTGATTTAAAAAACAGCAACACTAAAACCTTAGAAAAATAAAAGAACTGAATTTATGTTTAACTACACTTACTTTTGTATTCTTTTCTCAATTACTGGCCGAACTGCACTTATCCAGTCATCTTGATTACAAGCACCTAAAAAATAACAAACCATCATCAGAAAATCATGGCCTATAAAATGGCATCGTAGCAATAGGAGGCAGGAAAATTCTAATTTGATGTTTGGTGCCATTCTCTTCAGATTTGTTTCCAAAAAATATTGCTCACAGTTATCTCTGCCTTAAGAACAACATTGTTTAGTAAAATGTCAATGTATTTTTATTTATACATTTTAAAGCCATTTCCATTACATTAATTCAATTGTAGCCATTTGTGTTTACAGAAAAAAACAAACAATGAAACCACCAGACATCAGCCAAAGGTCTGAGTCCCTTTACCAAGATCAATAGGTCCTTCACGAAGTCCGTCCAGTTCATACAGTCGACCATTAACAGGCACATAGCTCACAAAATGAAAAGCATCTTCATCTTTAGATGATGACTTTGCATCAAACTCAAACATCTGCTGTCTGTGGAGGAAAAACATATGTTATATGCAGTACTCAAAACAATAATGAATTTAAATGATAAGATAGTGTTAAATATAATTTGAAAATGTAATAATGCTTCTACCTGGCAAAACTGTTGTGAACTTGACGAATCACTTCAGAATTACTGAGAGCAAGACCCTTCATCTTAAATAAGAAATACAACAATCATGTGAAAACTTGCTAAGAATAGTCAACTGCAGAAACAGACGTATTTGATAAATGATATGTGATATATTTATATATAAATATACTGTAACCATTCTAAATATTTATGTCAAGCTCGGTTTTGTTCAACAGGATACACTTACTGCTGCGTCAAAACTGAGAGAGAATTCTCTGAACTCGGTCAGTGTTTCCCCCAGGTGCATGTCGGAATGTGTGCAGTTCAGCAGCACACTGACAATCGCTTGAGTTGCACAAGCATTGTTAATGACCTGAAACCTCAAGAATACAAAACTGAATAATTTTCTGAACTGCTTCACAAGCTTACAGTATTAAAGATACACAAGCGCTTATGTCTACGAAGTCTGTAAAGGCTACACACCTGCTTGGCAAAAAAGATCTGGTCAAGTCTTGAGTCTTGTACAATGGATCCAGCTGGTTCCTCACCAGGTTGCCATTTAAAGAGGAAAATTAGACCATGGACTGGTCTAGAAAGAGAGTTGCAAACAACATATATGAAAAATGGAAAAGCATGTACACAAACTTCTGAATTTCCAGAAAATGTACTTACTTGAGATTTTCAAAGTTCTCTGGCTCCATGCTCCATATCTCCTCAACTTGTGCACCTTTGCATCCTGGCATTGAGTAAAAGGAGGAAAATGAAGATAGTCTGTAGATGTATAGTTTGTTCATTAACATTAAAAATCTACAAACTATGATCCTTGTGTTGACTTTTCTCTCAAAGACTTTTAGTATGTTCAATGCCCATAGGTACTACCACAAAGAAATGGATACCAAGACACTGTCTGAGACAAATTATGCGTAAAAACCTGAACAACCTTCATGGTTTAAGTGTGTTTTATAGTATTTTTTTTAATAGTATTAAAAAAATAAAAATAAAATAACAAAAATAAGTAAAAATAATAATAATAATTAGTAAAATAAAACAATATTCCTGGTAATTTGTGTTAGTAAATAAAATTGATAATTTTGTGATGTAGATCACTGGTTTCCATCACCAACACTGTAACAAACATTGTGTAGGTAAGTTTCCCTTCAATGAAACACTCCGAATGCATTTATTTACGCTTACATTTTATTCATTATCCCTTGAATTACGCAGAAATTGCGAACAAAACATCTTTGATTTTGAACCAATCTGATTTTGAGGGAATTGCTTGTCACGCTAGCTCCCCATTCATCCGTGTCAAACTAACACAGCAAACTGCTATGCAGCAAAGCATATCCAGCGAAACAACGAGCGGTAAATAAAGATGAGCAGATTTCATCCCGTGCAGCCATGAATTCACAGGGCATGCTTTTCTTCATCTGGGCACCTTGACAATGATGCTGAGTCCATACAGTCACAATGCTAGCTTTAGCATTAGCATGCTAATGCGCCTGTAGCAAACATTCTGCTTACCGAATCCTTTTATCAGCTCTGTGAAAACCCCCGGGTCACTCTCCATGAGACACCATTCCCCAGCGCTTCCAGACATGTCTGCGGTTTTATTCAGTGAAGTAGACGCTAATACACCATGTACTTTAGCTGACAGAGTTACCTCACTGCGCTTATGACACACGGCACTTGAACACATTCACAGAGACGCAGAACATTTTCGTCTACGCGATGTGTCTGAAGGAGTGGAACTCAATCCTGCCGCCATCTGTCCGGGAGCATCATTGCGCAAGCCGCATGTTTACGGATATCTCGCATTAATTAATATAAATATAAAATATCGTTATTAATATTAAAAAACAATATTTTAAAATATTATAAATATTAAAAATAAAATATTAATATAAAGCATAACATTAATCATACACTTTGTTTTGTGTATTTACCAATCACAGAATTAAAACCACTGACAGGTAAAGTCAACATGCCAAGGGAGCGATAAATTAACCAGCAGTCAGTTTTGCACTTACTTTTATCTGGCTGAAGCTTCCAGCATCCAAGGTAAAGGAACAATCAAGCACTTTCTCATTCCTATGCAGGACAACACTGAAATGAGTGCTACTATAAAGGCCAACAAATTGTCCCGGTCAGTAAATGGCAAGTGCTGGAAAATGATAAAGACTCAATAGTTCTAACGTAGCTGGGAAACTTCTTACACCAGTGAGGGAGAACAAATGAGAAGAGCCTGGAATGGTGCTCCAAGTGCTGTTCACCCACTGATCTGAGACCTGGATCAATGTTCCCTGGTAGCTGGGAGCCGATCCGTTGACAATCCTGTAGTACAGCATCAATGTAGGGAAGTTACATTAGTGCAACTCATCTGGTTGAAGATCAGCTGAGGTGCTGCATGTTTAATCCTCCGTTGTGTCCAAAGTTAGACTGGCCAACAGCAAGTTGTAGTCCAGACAGGACAGTACCAGTGCCTGCACTAGGAGTGGAGCGGCGTTTTCTGGGAGATGCGGCCTGATCTCATTGATGTTGTAGAGAGAGAAGAAACATGCAGAAGTGGTGGTAAGATCCAGACCTTTAGTGTGCTCAATGCCCATAGGTACTACCACAAAGAAATGTTACTACATGAAACAGATACCAAGACACTGTCGGAGACAAATTATGCGTAAAAACCTGAACAACCTTCATGGTTGAAGTGTTTCAAAGCAAATAAGTGCTGACCTGTAATTTCTACAGCCGTTAAAAACTTACAACCATTACCAATAGAGTTAAAAAAATTAAATAAAATAATAAAAAGAAGTAAAAGACGAGCAGTAAACCACTGACAGGGTCATGGGTCAAGGAAAGCTCTCAGAAGAGTTGCTGTAGAAAACATTGCTGAAAACATCAATGACATGATGTAATGATGTCAGAACATGCGGCGCATTGCTTCAGATGATACGTAGCTGCAGAAGAGCCGAGTGATGTTCTGCTGAAAAAACTTTGGTCATGGAATTCTGGTGGATGTTCCTCGTACATGTAACACCTACATGGTTGCAGTCCAAATACAACCCTTAATGTATAGTGCTCATTGGCATCGGCCTCTTTCAGGAGAATAATGCAACATGTATAAATGTTCGGGAATCCAAAAATATTGGAGGATATATAAAAATATAAGGAGGACCCATCTCTCAAAAACATATATATAAAAATAAAATAAAAAAATATATATATATATATTTATATACACACACAAACAATTAAAAACATTGTTATTGGATAAAGACAAAGTACTGTAAAAATGTGAAAAGACACCACTTTAATTTAAACAGTTATTTACATACAATGCAGATCAATACTGAGGTATGAAACTTTCAATAATTTTAAATAAAGCTAAAATACAATGCAAAATAAAATTATCTACAATAGAGACTTTAAACAGTATATACACTGTTGGAGTTTCTGGATTTCAGAGAAACAAATGATACTATTCCCGTACTGTCGTGTGTAAGAGGTAAAAAGTGATAAAGATCATTTGGTTTTGAAAGGAACTCTTCTGTCACCAAATGTCTCAGTTGTGCATCATCTACATGTTGCAAATCTAGTCTCAGAGCTTCAACAAATTGGCAACGGTGCTCAAAACGTCTAATGTAGAGTTCAAGACTGAGTGGAAGCATGTTGTTCACTCCCTAACCCCTCTGGCCCACTGCTCAAGCAGCAAGGTTTACACATCTCGATGAGCGGCAGCAGTTTCCCCTGTTGGTGAAGCTGTCGCGTATCAGAGCCTCCTCCAATGCACTGACCGTTAATAAAAACTCTAGGAACCTGAAATCAGAACATTGAATATGAGCACAACTACTGTTGAGAAATACTGTCCACGTTTGAAAAGAAAGTTTTTTTTATTGAACTTAAACTTGGGTGTACTGGGTGTGGTGGTGCACAGTTCTGACACTTTTCTATCACTTTTTAAACCACAGCAGCTCTTCTGTGGAGGCATTTCAGAGAAGTCTTCCCTCCCCACATGCATCAGTGAGTCTGTTGCTGATTCGTCACTCGTCATTTCTTGGATGATTTTTGGTAGGTAGTAAATACAACATGCCTGAACTAGGGCTGGGTGATATATTACGTTTACTTGATGTATCTCGGCTTGTTCCACATCCCCCGCCATCCCAAAAACTCTCATAACGCGTGCGCCTTTGACTAACAGTGGAGAGAAGCGTTAGGAGAGTTTCTGGATAGGTGGGGAAGTGTGCAGTGCTACAAAACGAATGTGTTAGGAGAGAAAATCAACGCAATTTTAGAGACATTAATTGGAGATGGAGGTGGACGAATTGGTATCTGTTTGTGCTCGCAACCAGTTTCCCACCTGAAAAGGTATTTAGTACCAATGATAATGTAATTACATGTCACCAGGCGTCACTCAAGCCAGAAGCTGTTGACAGGCTTGTGTTTTTGGCAGAAAACCTCTAAAGAACGTGTTACTGATTGCTTGCCACAACTATAAAGTTGAAATTTCCCAATTTAAATAAAGAGTTTGATATTTTATATGATTAAATTTGATTAAATTAAAATTATTTTATGTTAACCTGGCTAATTGTATTATAATTAATATATAATATATTATAAATATACTATAAATTATACTGCTGTCATTTTATGCAATATAGGGCCGAATTTATCATTTATATAGTGATTTAAAGGAACTTTCAACATATTGAGATATATTTAGTGTATTGCAATATAGCTTAAAAATATTGCAATATTATTTTGATGCCATATCGCCCGCCCTACCTGGAACACTGAGACCAGGCCTGCTGTTTTGGAAATGCCCTGACCATGAAAATCCTATCTTTCAGCTTGAAGACCTGTTCACTTGCTGCGCAATGAATCCCAATTACAAAACATGTGTCACTATAACTACATCCATGTTATTTACTTCACCTGTCAGTGGTGTTAATAATATGGCTGATCAGTGTATATGCTGTGTAGTTTACTTAATCACACTACCGTTTTGGCACCAGTCATCTGTGCTAAGGTCTCCTGGAGCTGTCTCCCATGATTGTGTTCGTCCAGTTCGATGACTTTGTAAGTGGCTCCTATCTCATTAAAGACATTCTTTGCCATCTTGCAGTAAGGACATGTGGTCTTGGAGAAGATGACAACGCAGTTATGGGCTACAACATCCTAAATCAACAGCAAAAGACAAAGATGTTGAGCAAAAACAACGCAATCCCCACAGGCGAAATGTTTGTAGGAATGGAGGTAATACCTGAACAAACTGAGCAGACTGCGTGCTGGACAGCCCCCCACTCGAAGTGAAATTGCCCATCCTGAGGAAATGACACAGTATGGTTAGATTAGGGTTTAGCAGAAAAAAACAGTGAAGAACATGACCACAAATTGCTTTTGTGACCTTGTGATAATCACTCGCCGATACGAGAAACAAGCAGCTGAGACCAAGAAAAAAAGCGACGCGACGGAAATTAAAATGCAAACGTGCCGTCTGTTCACTTTAAAGTCAGTCATTGCTCCAAACACATGCGTCTGGCGTCAATACGGTGGCCAAGGCTAGTAGGCTAATCGCAGGGAAACTAACAACGATTTAGCGAGTAATCCGTTTGTAGAATAGAGTGTAATAGGACGTGGAGGTTTAAACCTTCATTCAGTGATCCTCACAACAGCGCGAGCGCCGACTGACGGGCTAAACTCCCGGCAGGTAAAAGTAGCTGTTATGCTAATCATGTTTATTAAAAAACGAATGTTGGAAAACTTCAAAACGGCCATTTTAAAGGAGCATCTTCTTGATAATGCGCTCATTCACCTAGCCCTGTTATACGCGCTGCCTCACTAAAATCCACCTTATTTACAGTAAAGAGCTAACATGCTAATGCTAACGCAAACTATCAAGAAGAGAATGACCTTTGAATTGGCCAGTACGCCAGTCTCAGCTTGTAAAGCCGTCCTGTCACAAACATAATTTAAAACTGCGAATGACTCTCAATATCAAAAATCCCAACTTGTTCCGCTGACTTTCAGCAGAAAACGATAAGTTTTCAGCTCAGCCTCAAGAACTAAGCCGCATACCTCTGCTAGCCGCTTCTGAGCTAACAGCACACAGAGGACGAAGAAACTCCGCCCATTCCCCCATTATTATTATTATTATTATTATTATTATTATTATTATTATTATTATTATTATTATTATTATTATTATAGTTGTTTTTATTAATCTTATTATTGTTGTTGTTTTTATTAATCTTGTTTTATTATTATTATTACTATTATTATTATTAGTAGTAGTAGTAGTATATTAATATTAATCTTATATTATTATTATTATTATTATTATTATTATTATTATGACAATAATTATGATTTCACATTTCAGAGATGCATCTGATACGTTTGAATTGCTATTGTATAGGTCCAACAGCTCTGCTGTTGATGTACTGTGTGTTATGATACCTGTAAATCAAAGCCAGTCAGCTAAAGTTACTCTTCTGTTTGATCTATCTGGGCTCCCCTATGCTACCCACGTGCATCAGTGAGCACTGGACCCCCTTAGACCATGTCACCAGTGCTATGGATCCTTTTGCCAGAGGGCAAGGTGGTGCTGGAAATGTTGTGACTGATTGTAACTGGCGTCCTAACCGGTGAAAAATCCAGACTCCAGATGCAGAGAGGGGTGTTTGGGTTCAGCACTGTTCGCTGTCTATGAACAACATTCTCATATATGTGTCCATTTTATCTACAGTCATGTGAAAATGTTAGGACAACCTATGAAAGCCTCTGTGTTTTTAAAAATTCTTTGACATATGGATATTTATTATCAATTTTAATAATACTGGAAGTCTGGTAAAGATTTTAATAAAAAAGATCTCAAAAGAATTTGCAATCAGCCATTCAACTGTCTGCAAGACAGTCTACAAGTGGAGGACTTCCAAAACAACTGCCAACATGCCCAGGTCTGGCCGTCCAAGCAAGTTCACCCCAAGACCAGACCGCAAGATGCTTAAACAAGTCTAAAACCCTAAAATGTCATCATTGAATGCATACTGCAGGCTCTTGCTACTGTTGATGTGAATGTGCCTGCATCTACAATCAGAAAAAGACTGTGCAACTTTAAGAACTGGACGCTGCAACACGACAACGACCCAGAGTGCACCAGTAAATCCACCAAGCCCTGAAAACTAAGGAATGGAGAGTCCTGGAGTGGCCAAGTCAAAGCCCAGATCTTAATCTCAATGAGATGCTGTGTTAAGACTTGAAATGGGCTGAACATACAAGAAACCCCTCAAACATCTCACAGCTTAAAGAATTCTGCATTGAGGAACTGGGTAAACTTTCCTCAGACTGACGTCAGAGACTCGTAGATGCTACAGGAAGCGTCTCACTGTGTTTATTAACACTAGCTATCAGGGGGTAGGGTGTCCTACCTTTTCCTCAGTCAGTATACACATTTTTGTTGATATCTTTTGTTTAATGAATAAATCAAGGTTATTTTATGTTGTTTCCCTGCAATTAAACCACTTTCTGTTCCAGAGATAAACACAAACACGAATAGACATTGATATGTGAACATTTCTTAATAAAGAACTGAATATTTAATGGGATGTTCTAACTTTTTCACATGACTGTAGATGGGTGTGGGTTTGTATAATGGGGTCCATTGGGGAGGGGGGGTATATGTTTCATGACAAGATTCTTGAAGTACTTCATGCTGATGGGTGTAAATGCCATGGGGCAGTGGTCACTAAGGCAGGACATGGTGATGGCTTTGAAGTACGTAGCGACAGTGGTACTGAAGATGTCTGTGACAAGATGGCTGCCAGCTGGTGTTCACATCCTCTGTGCACTCGGCCAAGTGAGTGATCTGGTCCGGCAGTCTTCCGTGGCATAACTCTGACCAGCAGGTCAGGCACCTGGTCGTTGGGGGCAGAGTTGGTCGTCCTCACTGTCAAGTTCTTCTGTGAAAGTGATTACTTGTCATTGTGAACACACCACAGCAGACAGTGCACCACAACGAAATGTGTCCTCCATGCCTCAAACCATGCATAGAAGTTATTCCGCATATTTGGGAGGGAGGCTTCACCGTCACAGGCAAGTGGAGATGACCTGTTGTTGATGGCCTGGATGAGTTTCCAGTATCCAGGAAATGGCTTCTGAGTATTGCTGAGCTTGCTTTGCTGCTCAATGGCCTGGGACAGGTTGCCTTAATATGATAAACCGAGCCATAATTATATTGTAGCATCTCAATGTAAAGACACAAATAATCCAAAACAGCTTTATCCATTCCGGGTCGCGGGGGAAGCTGGAGCCGAACCCAGCAGACTACGGGCCAAGGCATGATTCACCCACAGGGCAACACAGATACAGACAAGCATTTGACACTAATAATATTAAGTATTATTAAGTAATAATTATGAATATCATTGTTATTACTTAATAAGCCAGTTCTAATGGTAATTTAGTTCAACCAATCCCATTAAGAGACTTTCCCTGTGTTCTAAATGGCACTCTGTGTACTCTATACTTCATACTCGTCCTCATAGTAGTACTGTATATAGTATCCAACATGTCACAATCACTGTCATCTACTAATCTACAGAGTCATATGACCACCAGTCTGTTATTGCCATGTAATATCCTCATGAAACGCCGCTCTGGCTTTTTTGAAAAGCGGTATGAAGATAGCTGCTGCTCCATGGTGGATCATTTGGTCAGAGAAGTACATCAACTGGGTATCATCAGAGTACTGGAGGACGTTTGATTTACATTCACATTCACATTCACATTTGCACTTTGCACTTTATTAACAACAATCTTAACAATCTCTGTACATTTAGAGTTTAGTTTAGTTTAGTTCATATCCGTATTTATTTTATTTTATTATATTGTATGGACGAGTGTCCATTTA
>JBBIGC010000039.1:11241871-11252286 GCA_037576955.1 Lepidarchus adonis
GACAGACAGACAGACAGACAGATAGATAGATAGATAGATAGATAGATAGATAGATAGATAGATAGATAGATAGATAACCAAAGACATGTTTTTAAAAAATGCAATATACTACTCAATATCAGAATGTTGGCCTGAAAACAGCAACAAAAACACAGATTCTAATGCGTCTTAAAGGAAATAAAAATATACTGACAAAGATCAATTACATTCTATAGGTAACAAATATTTACAGTGAGTATGCAGCCCGGGAGCTGTGGTTTCAGTATCGTGTTCTCACATTTATGGTCTTCACCTTGTTTGTTGCCCAACAGCTGCCTTCCACATTTCATCACATTGCAAAAGCTTCTATCTGACGTAAACCTCAACATCTTGGCTCTGTTTTGCGGTGATGCAAACCATTGACTTGTAAACACAGAGCTTCTTTTCATCCTCGGTTGTGTAATCCATCCTGTACCCAATGGGTGTTTAGCTGTTTGTGCATGAAAGTGCATGAACCTTATTTTTTATTAACCTTATTTTTACAGATTTTAAGAAACACCTCTTCTGGGGTAAGAAGGAAAACTGAACTCCTAAAAAAGATGCCAAAAGTGTTCTTTGGAGCAATACCATAGCAGAACCACTTTTGGTTCATTAAAGAACCTTCTTTTTGAGTAAAGAACCTTTAAAGGACATCCATATAACACAGCAGACCTAAAGGGTTTATCCTGAATCCATACAGCTAGAAACCGGTTAAGGATGTTTATTCTGAACCATGTAGGAGATTCTCCTGTTTCTTGTTCCTCTCAATCTGCTTCTTCATTTCCTTCCCCGGATTCTCCCTCAGCTCTCTCTGTACCTGTCTCATCCATTTCTCTCTCTCTCTTTCCCTCCCTTCCTCCCATCTCTTTTTCTCTCAGCCGCTGCTTTCCTCCCTGTCATGGTGACATGCTCACTGTCTCTTTCTCTGTCACTGCCACTCCCCCTCCGTTTCACAACTCCACAGATCAATGGCCAGTTACCATGGCAATGAAACAGCCCAGTCACTCGGGTGCCTGGTGTGCATCAGAAGACTAAAGCTACCTGCAGCCCCAGCGCCGACCCCCTCGTTCAAAGCACTTTCTCTGATGCTGTCACCCACCTGCTCAAGGTAAAGTAGAGTGTAGCATTAATCCAAATCCCCCGCGTCCTAATCATGTGCCTGTTCACTCTTAAACGTTAAGGTGTCTCAGCTTCAACTTCAAGGTTTCCATCATCTGGGAAGTTTTTTCTTAAAACGTTCCTCATATATGTCATATATGTCCTCATATGTCATTGACGAAATTAGTTCTCCAAAGAACCATCCATGTAAAGGTTCTATAGCAATTAGAAAGTGTTTTTTCTATAGTTTGGACCTGTTCAATTTTACACAAATTTACACTTAATTCAGATATATAATAATTCAGGATAAGAATCAGAATCAGAATAAAAAAAAACTTTATTGTCCCTGAGGAAATTGCTTATGTGGCAACTACACATAGAGACAGTGACATAAAATAACATATATCGTATGATAAAAATACAAAGGTAAGGTGAAGCTACAGGTAAAGACTAGGGTGAGATAAGAATGAAATACTGTGATAGAAACTGTGATTTTAATAAATACAATAAAATAGGCTAAATAGAATAAATGACAATAATTGCAGTAATTGTCCAGACTGGTAGTGGGTATATTGTACATTGTATATTGCACATTCATTCATTCATTCATTATCTAATTCCGCTCATGGGGAAGCTGAAACTGATCCCAGGTGATTATTGTGCCACGGCAGGATGCACTTTGGACAGGAGACTAACCCATCACAGGGCAACACATAGATAGACAACCATTCACACATACGCCTTTGAGTGATGTAAAGAAGCCAGCCAACAGTCATTTCACATGGTAACAGATCTGGCAGGGTGGACTGATCTTGGATCAGATTCCTCTGTAATTATTACAGTCACAACAACTGATTCTGGATCACTTCTTTCACAGACTGCTGCTGACTTTACACTCACGTCCTTGCAGTTTGTGTATATGCAACACATTCTTAATAAGAAGTCAAGTTTAACACACTTTACAAAGCGATCCAAAATATGTGACAGCGTAATGTGAACATTTAGTCAAAACAGCTACATTAAGAGTGGTGCTTATTGTGTATGCATGTAAAAGGTCATTCTGTTAAAAGTGAAGCAGTATTTTTGTTGCTGTGAGTAGATTTTAGTAAAAAAAACATTCATGTAATATAATGGCGCAATACAAATATAAGAGGTTTTCCTACAACCTTTACATTGCGTGGCTCTTCAGACTGGTTCTTTAAAGTGACCAGTAAGTTTCAGTAAGTTGCTGCAGCTCTTATTTAATTTAATCTTTTTTGAATAGCTGAAATATTTCAATATATTAGATTAACCCCGAGACCTTGTGATGTTTTCACGGCTGCTTTCCCCCCTTCATTCTGTTTTTCAAACACTTAATTTTTTTAGAATTTCATATGGCACAGTGCAACTTTCTAGCACATTCATTGATAAGAGTCCAGTTCAAATATACACTTGATTTTAATTCAGCTGCCATACTGACCTATCCACTGCAAGCCGAATTTACAATGGCCATAGCAGCATCAGAACTGGACCTTGGAGTAATGGAAGAAGGTGATCTGATGAATCATGTTTTTTTTTTTTTTTTACATCACATGAATGACTGGATGCGTGGGCTTTGCTTTCCGGAATAAGAAATGGCACCGGGACCTTTCAACCCACTAATGTACCCTGACATACTGCAAAAATTGTTCAGGTTTAAAGAACATGATAAAGAAAACTCCACAGATCTCAATCCAGTAGAGCATCTGTGTTGGACACATCTCACAACATACAGGAATGAAAGAACCTTTTGTTAACATCTTACTGCCAACTATTGAAGCTACAGAGGTCTTGTGAAGCCTATGCCTCAATGGGTTAAAGATGTTTTGGTTGCACAAGGGAGGCCTACACATTATTAAATATGATTTTAATGGGAATTGTTTGAAAAATGTTTTGTTTTTTAAAAGAAATGACATCGGTGTTCACATGATCAAAGAAGAAAATGTAAATGAATGAAAGCACATTCCATTTCAGCCATGCTATTCATAGATGGAGGGAATCACTGAACCTCTTACTCAAGTAACCTGCTAGAATAAAAGAGGAATCCCAGAAAGTCTGAAGTTCTTAAAATAATCCTGTTAGGATCTCAAATTAATTAAGGAACCCCCAAAGGTGCTTAAATGGTCCCTCAAAAGAAAAAGGTTACATCAGGAGCCTTGAGCTGAAACACAGTGGTTGATTAAAAACAACCGAGGTTCAAGCATTTCTCCAACCACTTTATGAAGAAAGCTTTTTGGAAGAACCTTAAATAATTTTTTACTTCCTTGAATACCCTTCTGGATATATTGGGTGGGCTTGGTAGGAGTATGGGGTTGCTATTTATCTTGTCATCCCTGAATGCTCAATGCCCCTCAACAGTTCCTTCTTTGCACACTGAGCCGATCAGCTTTATTTATGGAATGACAGATGGGCCAATTATAATAAAACCATGAACGATGCCATTTTCTCCACAAACAGTTGACTTAATTAACTGCCAGAGTTGGTACGGGGAAATGCAGGAGTGGGGGATGCAAGCAGGTTGATCTCCAGCTTCTCCAGTGGCCCTGAAGCCTAACCTTGTGAAGCAAAGGTTACTGTGCATGATAATGAGTTTTGTCTAAAAGTGAACTGGAGTGGTCCAGCAATCAGCTGGTATTGTTTGTGGCTCTGCAAGTATGTGGGATATTTTTTTGAGGGCAGAGTAAATGAATTATTGCACATAATGGCAGTGAACCTCAGAAAGAGGTGAGAAAAGTTGAAGAAAATTTAAATAAAATTATATACCACAAAGCAAAGTAAAACAAATGATACTTCTAATAAAATATCTGTTTTTATTTGTCTGTCTTTTAAAAAGAATATTTGTACCCATTTTATTCTCACTAAAGTAGTCAGGTACAATAGTTTATAAAAAATAAAGTTTGGGATGAAGACCATACCTGCATCGCCTCTTCCTTTCAGTACAATTTCTTGTTTTCCATTGCTATATGCCAATCATTTAATAAAGGTTGGGTGCGAACTCACAAACACATTAGGTAAATTAGGAAGCTCAACACACTTGGAGGAGAATGCTAATGGCCAATTGTGTTACTTCAGCTAGCAAATGCTATCTACTAGCATCATGCTAAGCGATAGGGTAAGAATCAGGGCCTATTAGGTTTTCTTCAAGGTATCGGCCATGGACGACTATGACATCACGAAGGGTTGAATTTGTGATGTCCAGGTCGACTCAGTTGAATCAAGCACCTGATATTTAATTAAATCAACAGAACATGAGAGGGAGGGTTTTATCAAGAATAACATCATGGTTATGATTTGACCACTCTATAGACATTATTAGCAATAAACCATAATGCTTTTGTACACTTCTATAAAATGATGAAAAGGTGTCAAATGTACTTTAATATCAGCAATTTCATTCACCAAAATAATAGAACCCTTTTTCATTGTAGACAAGGTCAAGAAACTTATGCAATATAAATTTCAGCTCATGTTTTTTGATATTTCACATTCTTGTTTTTGGAATCATATTGTTTGCCTTTGGATGCTGTTAACTCCAGTTTTTTTTTTTTTGAGTTCTTTTTGCTGAATCATGCTTTGTTGCAATGAATGGTTCAGAATCTAACCAAACTGGAGTAGGTCAACAATACTGTAGGTCAAAAAAAGTCTATGCAAGTTGTATTTATTCATCTAATGTATTTATGCTCTGCTTTGTGAAAAGTTAGTCCAGTTGCAGAAACAGTGTTCTCTGCTGTTTGTATTCTGCTGTTGAGCAAATAGGGAGAAGTCCCGCTAGACAGCGTAATGAAAGTTGAGAACAGTACAGGCCTTGCAGAGACCTTGAGAGAGCTTGAACTTGCAGCAAAAAAATTTGTAAGACAGCCCATCTCTGACTGTCTAGTGGGTTATTACACAAGCTTGAAAATGACCTTGCGAATCCATGGTCAAGAAAGAAGTGTTCGAAGGTGAACATTTTGTAATCTGCTGGTGTATGTGAAGCTGCAATGTTATGGTATTCGCAAATTCATTAGAACATATTAAAGTGCCATTATTTTTTGACAAGTAAAAGATAGATTTTACCATTGTTTTACAATTTAACATAAGGAGACAGATAATGACAAACTATTATAGCAAAGCTGAAGTAGCCCATACATGTTAAATGTACAATATTGTAAAGGTTTTCCAAGAGAGGAAGCCACTAATGACACACTCGCACACAGTAATGCCTTTTTAACCAGTATGAACTGGCCAGGTTTCCCTAGAGGCTCGGTTACACACAAGCATTAACACGTGAGCGAGGCATGATGGTGGATGCCTAACTGACCAAGTTATCGTCACATCTATGGTAAGGTTGGACATCCACCATCAGCTCGCTCCCACAAGAACACACACACCAGCTGCTCACCAATGCTCCGTTCCTAACACACACACAACTCACAGAAGACAGGGAAAAAAACACAAGCAACACAAATCCCCTACTTTCCCATTCTCATTATGCATTCCTCCCTCAGCAGCCAATGGGAGCTGCCCATGACCATTACAATATTATATATATGTATTAAGTAATAAAGCCTATGACCTGACATTAGATACGTTTGTATGTCTAAGGCCTATTACATGCCATTAGTTCTTATGTCCATATTAATACTAAATATCATAAATTATGAATGCATTACAGAGTAAAATGACCAGGCATTTGTCCTGAATTGGTTGACTTTGTGACCCACTCTAGGAACTGAAAACATAATGAAAAATTCATGGCGCTCTGAAGTGGTTGCATCAGTGAGTGAATATGTTTGAAAGCTTTTGAAGGAGTGAGCGTCTACAGCTTTCTGTGGCATATTCGTTTACATAGGCAGACTAAGGTTAATGCTTGTAACTGTCAATATTCTTGTGTAAATCAGTTCAATATTAAAATAATGTCACCTTACGGCACACACATATAGACATCTGTTTACCGTTGTTGGATTTTTGTAGACAGTCTTTTCATCTCTACTAATCAATATGTTCTTCAGTCAAATGTGAGGTTTCTTCAGACCTATTTGTGCACTCCTGGGAATATTTGTAGGCTATATGAGAACCTATTGATTGATTAATTTATTGACTGGCTGATTGATTGATTGATTGGCTGTTGGGAAAATACCTAGATTCCAAAACTGTGCTGTGTAGTTGCTGGTGTTTGAGAGCATAAGCTTTTACGCTTCGAGAATGCCAACATTATGCTGATGCATGCAGGAATGTGGCAGCCCCTCCACAACCGCTTTCATTTTTCTTTCATTTTTTAATTGCTTCAAGTGCCTCTCCCTGCCCTACCCTGCATATCTCCCATCTAATATCTTGTGTATCTTACAAATTTGACTTGTAGTTGGTAGAAATGTAGCATTATACTGATAAGCACCCAGAAATTGTGCTAATTGTTGTTAATCTACTGTCAATTATGATCTTTTTTGTGTTTGGTTATGATAATGCACATTAATTTCATGCTAATCACTCATATTTTCTTCTTGTCCCGTGTACTGGTACAGTGGAAAGTGTCAAATCTAAAGGTATCACAACAAACTATTAACTTTTTAGCATTTAATTTCAACAGTGAAATCATTAGATGAATAATTAATCATCTCAGAGATTTGGCCTAAAATCCTGGCCTAGCATTAACTAATGCACAACAAAAAAACAAACACAGTCTCTGATCAACATCAGGCGCTTGGCAGCTGTATCAGAAGATACTAAAGCAAGTATTTTGCATCACCATCACAGAGCACATCAATACCAGCTGTTCCACATGGCAAATGTTCTTGCATCTGCTGAAAGCTCTCAGGAAGCTTTGCATTTTTCGCTTTGGGTTAAATCAATTTTAGAGTAGACTTTCTTTTTCTCTATTCAATACAGACATATATTATCTTAAATGCTCTGAAGATATAAACAGGCAGTTCACATAAAAAGCAAATTAACTGTAATAAGGATAAAAAGTTGAAATTATGAATATTAAGAGTGAGTAATATTAAGGGCAAGTAATATGCTAAACAGGCACAATATATTACATCCATCATATAAATGTATGTACAGTATTGTGCAACATCTTTGGGAATCTATGTAAATTCTTTGTTACAATTTACCTCAGCAAAACACGTATGTATATATTTGAATGAATGCAAAAAAAGAACATTTGTCTGTAAAAACTAGCTGATATTTTGAGATGGAAGATAATTCTGGGTTCTAAGACTGGGTCCAGATTTGACCTTTACATAAGGAAAATACTAATAAAAGACAGTAAATTATAGATAAATAGACTCTTTTTAAATCATGACAACACAAACTACCCAAATGACCCTGATCAAAAGTTTACACACCCTGGGGATGTGGCCTGAGAACATGCACACAACTTGACAGAAACAAGTTTGAATGGCTATTAAATGAAACCATCTTCTGTGATCTGTTTGCTTGTAATTAGTGGGTGAGTATAAAAGGTCAATGAGTTTCTGGACTCCTGACAGACCCCTGCATCTTTTATCCAGTGCTGCACTGATGTTTTCTGGATTCTAAGTCCTAGGGAAAGCAAAATAATTGTTAAAGAATCTGTGGAAAAAGGTAGTTGAACTCTATAATACATCAAAGGGATATAAGAAAATATCAAAGGAATCGAGATGCCAATCAGCAGTGTTCAAACTCCAATTAAGAAGCTGAAAATTAGGGGTCAGGTAGACCAAGGAAAATTTCAGTCACAACTGCCAGAAAAGTTTTTGGGAGGCAAACCCCCCCCCCCACAAATAACTACAGGTTAAATACAAGACTCTCTGTTTCAATATGCACAATAAGGAGGCACTTGTTGAAAGATAGGCTGCATAATCGAGTTTCCAGAAGTAAGTCATTACACAAATGCCACAAAGTATCCTGCTTACAATATGCCAAACAGCACAGAGACAAGCCTCAACCCTTCTGGCACAAAGTCATTTGGAGTGATGAGACTAAAATGTAATTGTTTGGCTACAGCCATAAACGCTACATTTGGAGAGGAGTCAACAAGGCCTATGATGAAAAGTACACCATTCCTACTGTGAAACATGGTGGTGGATCATTGTGGCTTTTGGGATGTGTGAGCTACAAAGGCACAGGAGATTTGGGCAGAATTTATGTCAATTTGAATGCAGTAGCTTATCAAAAAATACTGGAGGAAAAAACTCATCAGCCCGGAAGCTGCGTATGGGAAGTACTTGGACATTGCAACATAATAATCATAAACACAAGACCAAGTCGACCTGTCATTGGCTACAGCAAAATAAAGTGAAAGTTCTGGAGTTGCCATCACAGTTTCCTGACCTTAATATCATTGAACCTCTCTGGGGAAATCCTCAAACATGCAGTTCATGCAAGACAGCCCAAGAATTTACAGGAACTGGAGGCTTTTTGCAGCAAGAATGGGCAACTTTACCATCTGAGATGATAAAGAGCCTCATCCTTATCATTTTTTTTATTTAGATAACCAGAGTAAAAATAAAATTCTATTTTAAAATGATGATTTTATTTATTAAAAGAAAAAAGCTACCCAAACCTACTTGGCTCTATGTGAAAAAGTAACTGCCTCCATTAATCAATCATGAATTACCTGTGATCAACCACATTTTTTGGAAAGCTGAGTTAAATTTCACCAGCCACACCCAGGCCTGAATATTGCCAGTCATGTTCAATCAAGAAATCATTGTAAAAACATAACCTGCCTGACAAAGTGAAGTAGGGTAAAAGATCTCAAAAATACAACCACAACCACAATCTAAAGAAACTCCAGAACAGATTAGAAACTCATCTATCAGTATGGAAAGGGTTACAAAGCCATTTCTAAGGCTCCAGCAAACCATGTTGAGAGCCATGTTATCCACAAAAGCAGAAGACTTGGCACAGTGGTGAACCTTCCCTGAAGTGGCTGAGCTCTCAAAAAGACTCCAAGAGTGCATTGACAACTCATTCAGGAGAAGAATCCAAAGAATCCAAAACATCATCTAAAGAACTGGACTCTTTGGACTCAATTATGGTCATTGTTCATGATTCAACAATAAAGGTAAAAATGGCATCCACAAGAGATTTCCAAGGCGAAAATCACTGCTGACCAAAAAGAATATGAAGGCTCATCTCACATTTGCTAAAAAATACACCTTGATGATCCCCACAGAAAATATTCTGTGTACTGACAAGACAAATGTTTTGGACTTTTTGGAAGGTTTGCACTAAATTACATCTGAGGTAAAACTACTAGAGAGACTGTCCAGACATCAGTTCCTGCCCTGAAGCTCAGACATAATTGGGTTACAGTTATCTAAAACACAGCAGCATGTCCATTTATTAAATATCATTTAATATTTGCTTGGTTATCTTTGTCTAATATTAACATTTATTTGATCTAAACCATGCAAGTGTAACAAATATAAAAAAAAAAAGGAAATCACGAAGGGGCCAAATATTGTTTTTCAGAGCACTCTAAATAACGTGTGCTCACAAAAATCTGTGATATGTTAATTCATTTGTATCTTTATTTAACTGATAAGTTTTGCAATTGGAAATTTTGTCCATTCAGACTTCATCTGCGCGACAGATCACAGTGGCTGTTGTCTGATTATCCTCTTCGTGCTGCGTCTTACATTTTCAATAGAAGACAGATGTGACCTGGCTTTAGGTTAATGAAGCACACAAAAGTCTGTGAACCCACATTGTTGAACCCGGTGTAGAACATGGTCTGGCATCATCCTGTAGAACTACGGTCATGTGAAAAAGACTCCCAATTAAATATTTACATCTTTATTAAAAATGTTCACACATCAATGTCTACAATAAGCTTGTTTTCATTTATCTCTGGAACAGAAAGTGATTTGATTGCAGATAAACAATAAAAATAAATCTTAATTTATTTATTAAATAAAATATTGTCAGCCAACCTAGCCACACCCACCTCTCCTGTCATTGACCCAGTGATGGACATGTCAGCACCATGGACAGTCTGTGTTTTCCACCAGCAAGCACATGCTGGTAATGCTTCTAAGCACTAACTGCAAGTTCCTCGCCACCTGGCAGGGCCCATACACAGTCACAGAGAGGGTTAGACCCATGACTTACAAGGTTAGCCAACACGATGTACCACATCAACCAACTTAAGATCTGGGTCTAGCCCGTACCTTTTGTGTCGGCCTGGGGAACCCTGGCCGAGCAGTCCCTGGCCTGGGGAACAGGGCTTGACATTACCTTTTTTGCTCACTGGCCAATGTGGCTAGTAGATTTCCGGAGTCACTAGCCATTCAGTCGTTTTACTAGCCACAATT